>MNCI01024433.1:215869-263249 GCA_015680685.1 Gnetum montanum | reverse complement strand
GGATGAAACCAGCCTGGTATAGCTTGGTGATTTCATCACGCACCGCTAGCGCGATCTCTGGTTTGATTTTGCGTGCCTTTTGCCTAACCGCTTTAATCTGTGGGTCTAGGATAATGTTATGCTAGATTAACCAAGGATCTAACCCAGGCATATCCTCGTATGACCATGCAAAGATAGTAATGTTGTCTTGCAAGACCCGTTTTATAGCGTTGTGCATTTTTTCATCTAACAAAGGACTGACTTTGAGCATTTTAGTCTCACCCTTATGCGTAACGATAGGGACCTCACTGAGGGAGTCCTCGGTTATGTCTCTAGCCTCCAGGTCTAGCATGCGCGTTGACTGTTCTGGCCATTCTGGGGATGTCTCCGATGTAGCTATGGTTACACTTTCTAAAGGGAGGTTAACATGCGTGGAGTCAAACTGTCTAATTAACTTCCCGTATGGGCCTGTCAAAGTTAAGGGTGCTGAAACTGTGGCGTCCATTCTCCGTCTGTCCTGCAAAACCGACGAGTGCGTAAATGGTTAGGAGACAAGTGACATGATGTCGCCGAATGTGGAAGGCTAACTGAATTTTGAATATTATAGACAAGCTGTAATCAATGTAACCCGATTACGAGGTGATAAGATGTGGTAGTTTAACATCATTTCAGATAGTGGCGCATGCGATATCGGCCGCATTAATATCTTGATTTTCAGGGTTCGTTTTAGGAAAGTCCCGCTGAAATCGGATATCAAGGCGATGATCTTCGCATATAAGCAAATGGTTTTTCCATGAGAACAAGCTATTGGCTATCGAGAATTCAAATTCGTAACTGTCGCTGAGAAAAGGAAGAGCAGAGAGTTAGGGCGTGTAATCTCGTGAAGATTTGCAAGTGTTAAGCTATGAAAGAATTCTGAAGCCGTCGCAATGGCACCGAAGATCAAGAAGAAGAACACAAAACTGGCCAAAATCGATGAAATGCAAGCAACTCTGGACCGTGTTTCGCAGGCATTGATCGATGTTCGTGACCCCACACTGTTGAACCGGTTAGTCATTCCTTACATGCTTACGTTCATTTCTATGGCTGCTTTTCGTGGTATATTTTCGTTTGCGTGCATGTTGATTTTGAGTTATGGACCTCGGGCTAATGCGAGGGTTTGAAAGGGTTGCGTTTACCGCCGTTGTCAGGGACGAACCTTGCGTTATTGCAAGGGTTTGGGCGATTTCGGCCTGGGTGCGTTTTATGAGTTTTCTGTGTTAGTCGTGCAAATGCAAATGTAGGTGTTAATATACACTTTGGCTTTTCTATACAGTGTCGCGTTGAAGCCCATCCTGATTGTGCTGGACCTCATTGGGGTTTTGTGTTGGGTGAACCCCATCGTCCCCAATGTCCCTCCCCCTCACACACGAGTGCAGGGGAAGGCCATCTGGTTCTGAAAGGGGGCGCTAGAGTTTCTACAGTTTTTACTGCGCAACTTCAGCATCATTGTCTGGTCTAATGTGACTGGTGATGTTTCCGGTGCCATTTTAGAGCACCTGTTGGCAGGGTCTGCACAGGGGATTCTGGCTTACTTGACAGACGGGGCCATCGACACGGGCCATCCCGAGGACCAAGCGCTCAGCGTCCGAGGTCTGAGAAGCTTACACTGGATCTGGGATATGGCCCGTTTCAGCTGTTATCATGCGTATAACATGCTATTCGTGGCTCACCATGTGTCGACGTACTTCCAGAACCCACAAGGCACGGTGTACTACGCGGGTGGGTAAGTGAATTTTATTGGTGTCTACTTTTCTATTTTGTTGTCTGCGTGCAATGTGGGAGAAGTCTATGTGCAAAATGTAAAATAAGCCTATGTTGTATGGTACAGGTTTTTTATACATGATAACAGGTTAATTGGTGATGGCGATGTGTTGGCCTGGGCCAAAACGGCAATAATGGCGTTTACCGCGACCAACAACGTGCGTGCCGGTGTTATCGGGCAAATTGGCCATGAGATGCGTAAGTATCACACCCACTACGAGCGCCCTTTTAAGAATTGTCAGGAACTCGGATGGCTGCACGATGACTGGACCTCAGATTTGCCCCTTACAGTTGAGGATGTACAGAGGGACCTGCCACCATTCCCTTTGCCCTTCGGACCTGGTAAGGCTACTGCGTGTTCTAATGTTATGTGTGTAGTTGTGAGTCATGGACACTGTGTAATAGTGTTTCTATTTGACTTGCACTTTATGCCTTTCACTCAGGGAATCCTGAGAGATTACCCTTACGATTTTCGGCCGCGAGGCGAGGGATGTTCTCTTTCGTTACGGCGATATTAAGGAGGCACAACGTTGGCTCGACCACTCGGCGGCCCCAGTCGCAGTGACCGCCAAGATCGAGGCAGCAGGGCTGATGCACCTATTTTTGGCTGTGACCCCTAATGTCCCCGCTAGCAAAATGATAACCTTGGTCAAATCCTTCAGTGAGAAGGCGAATCGTTTTTGCACGCACGTGCATAACGTGCTCGTAAACTTCGATATTGACGCTCAGCTCTTCTCGGACCTGTTTGGCATCCCCTCGAACGGCCTTCCCGTAAAGGCGAAGACCAAGAGGAGCCCTAGAGTCGAGGAGTTTCTGAAGGAGTGGGTGAGGATCCCTAAAGAGACTAAGGGGTTTCCTTGTGAGAAATTCGAGATGGGGACTGCCAAGACACTTTATCCCCTTTTTCGGGCTCGGACCTTCCCCAAAACCCTCTCGCAGGCAAAGTTCTTTTCGGTAGAATAGACTCGTATTATGCGAGAGGTCCTAGAAGAGGGAACCAGGTTCGATTGGGCGAGCCATCTGGCCAAGGGACTGCGCAGTGAAATGGTCAAGCTTCGCAAGAAGCTCGAGTCCCGCTTCAATGTGCATTACGCCTTTTTCATAGCTTGCCTCCAGCAGTTTGCTGAGTTTCTGGTCGTTCAGAGGAATGGGGTCTGGGCACAGCAAGACCGAGACTAGCTATCCAGACCTTGGATAGCCCACATTTTCAACACTACCCGTGGGCAGGATCCGCCGGAAGGGATCGGGGAGTCGTTGTCTGTAATGACTAAAGGCTTGACGGTGCCCCAAGTGCGAGGTCTCGATAGCGTAGGCGGGATAATGCCTACCTACACCGGCGACGCCTCACGGGGAAAACGTCTGGCGGAGGAAATTGTGGAACCGGTAGCTCGGTGGAAGAGGCTCCGCCTAACTGAGGCCCTTGGGGGTGATGCAGGCCAAACTATTGGGATCAAGGTGCAGTGGAATAAGCCTCCGCCTGGTAAGTGTGAAAGGATCGTATACGCAATGCTTTACTTAGATGATCTGGAATTATATGCTAACGTATGGTGGTGTAAATAGTAAAAATGACAGGGCAATTGACCCCTGAGACAGGGGCAATGATACTAAGCCGTGGCGAGGGGGCCTCCATTTTGGAAGAAGAGGCTCGAGCTATTAATATGAGCCGTGTGCAGGTTCCAGTGCGTGAGGCGGCCCCAGCTACTAGCAGGAGCCGCGTACAGGCTGGGGTGCGTGAGGACGCCCCAGCTACTGGAACCAGTGATGCACAGACTCCAGTGCGTGAAAGGGAAAAAGATATGGAAGATGTTGATGAAATCGCCACTGTCACCGGCAGAGGTAATGAGTGCGTTTGCATGTTTGAAAAATCTGTTACTAGAGGGAGTGTCTAACCAAATTATGCTATAGGGGAAGAAGATGCCTTGACGTCTGCTGCTGTGAGCAAAATATGGAGGGACTTCCCCGATAAATTTGCCTTCATGGAAGGCGTCGTCAGTGACATGATCGAGCGTCTGGAACGCGTTGACCCTGGCGCTGATAAGTTATAGCCGTAACAAGGTTATGACATAATGTCTTAGTAATGTGTCATCCGTATTGATGCTTGTTTTCTGTCAGGAGCTTACCTCCGATGGGATCCCGTGGAGCCCATTGATCTGGACACAGCGGAGCCCCCATCTGATGGGGCAGTCGTGCCACGCCACATTTATGAGGAAATGTGTAAATGTGTGTTACGCTTGACACACTCCGTATGGGAAAGTAGAAACGTTAATGAAAGCCTATGGAAAAGGCTACAACGGTCGGAGGAGAAGGTTGAATCCTTGACCAAGGAAGTCGAGGACCTAAGGGCGCAGTAAAAATTCCTACAGGCTCGAGTGACGGGGGATGAAGACTGGCATACCACTGTTATTGATCACTCCCGTTATTGGACAGCCATCAAGAACAGCGTACAGACCAGTCAGGCGTTAGTAGAGCAGAGGATGCAAATTGAACTCCTAGCTCAGAAAAGCCGGGAGTGGAGGGACTACTGCGCCAGCATACAAGAATGGGGGCAGAAGGAGAAGGACCACAAGCATGTGTATAAAAGGGAAAGTGCCGCTTATAGAAAACGTTACCGCGATTCTGCCATTAAAGCTCGATCCCTGGAGGTTTTCGTGGACACTATCGGAGCGTCCGAAGCTTTCAAGAACTTCGAAGAGCAGGTGACTGTAACTGCGTCCCCAGAGAGGGCAATGGTTTTCTCTGGGGATCAGGCTACAATCCCTACTTTCTTCCCAGATCCACCCCACTAGGGTAGCGTGGAGAAAGGGAAGGTGAAAGCTAGGGCTGCGTTGGGCAAGGATGTGTGGCTAGACTTGACAGAGGACGAGATGATGCAGTGTTTGTGGGCTGGTTTGGACAAGCTTCCCTTTGCCACGGGAGTAGGGCCATCGCGAGTAAGTTTACGCATGACTTAGTCGGAAAATTTTCTGACTAGCGTTGTCTATTCTAATTTTGATGTTATTTGGTTTTAGGTACCGGAAGAAGGTAGAGAAAGTACGCCAGCTGAAGGGCTGGGAGAGGAAACTGTGGAAATAGAGATGGAACGAAACAATGAAGAGCATCCTCCTGTGGAGCCAGTACCAGAACGAGAGCCTCGTGAAGAGGCAATCTTTTATGAGGGGATAATTCCTAGAAATGATGGCCCACTGGAGGATGACCTTTTGGGGCTAGATTCAGAGTTAAGAGATACCGGTGATAGTGGCAGTAGGGGGCATGCGTAATTATTATTTACGCAAAATTTTGTTAATGTTGAGTGTAGTATCATGTTACGAATGACTAGAAAGACATGTTATAAAACCTGGTGGATGCATTGAATATCAATTACATATATTTTTTTTTGTGTTTCGTCGATAGAGTATGAGTGTAACTGTTGAAAAGTTCACCTAAGTAATAATGATAGCGTAATTCCTAGTTTAAGGCTATTGTGGGCCTAATGCGCAAAGTAAAGAAAGTGTAAATGGTGATTGTAGATAACTCCGGATAACTAGTTTAAGGCCATTGCGGGCCGGCATATGAGTTTGCATAAACTAGCTACTAGTTTAAGGCCATTGCAGGCCGACTACGTAACTAGTAATAAAAATGTAATCCTGGATAAATGCGTAAAGGAATGAGAAAGTGTAGCTAACGTGAGTACGATAAAACACGCAACAAGTGAAAAGCGTAAACCCAGAAAGAAAATATAGCGTATAAGTATGTTGAAACAAACAAAAGAAGCTGCTAAACGAGGAGTATGCTAACTTGAAAATGGTAGTACACGCAGAAGACCATTGTTCAACCGTCGATACGCGGTTGTCTCTTAATGGCCTTCACGTTGAGGGCTGTGTAAGGGCGAGGAGGCTTATGGTTTGACTCCTCTACGCTGTCATTCGTAAATGGTAGGTCGGCCCAGGCTAGACCGTCGTTGTTGTTATCAGTTTGTTCGGGGACTTGGGGATGGGACTGATCGTCAGTTGTTTCGATCTCCGAACCTCGTTCTTCTTCAATGTTGTTGACAGTCCTGGGGGTGACCTCATCACCGTGTATGATAACCTCGCCTCCGGCATAGGGCAGGTGTATCTCTTGATGTATCGGTGACGAAACCGCCCTCAGCTGGGCTAACCATGACCTCCCTAAGATCAAGTTGAAACCAGGCATCTCCTTGACGACTAAGAATGTGGCTTCGGTTGGGAATTGATTCTCCGCCACAAACTCAATACGTACCGTCCCCTTGACTTGAACCCGTGCTCCGTTGAACGATTTCACGCAGGCTATCGTCGTGGGAGTGATCTGATCGACCAATCCCAACCTATCCACTATGGAATAGGGAACGACGTTGGTTGCTGCGCCATCATCCACGTGCACCCTCCGGATCCAGTATTGGCCTACCCGAATGGTAATGAACATAGGCTCAGTCATTACTTGACCTTTCTCCGGGTCGTCTTTGACGGACTCGTCAAGAAAGGTCAGCGAGGTAGGCTTGGGTTGTTCAGCTTCGGAAGGGAACATGATAGTGTGTATCGCTTCCTCTTCTGCTGGTAGATTGGCATCCACTGATATGGATGTCAGCATACGTACCATAGCCTCACGGTGTTCTCGAGATGTCATCAGTAAGTCATACAAGCTCAGCGTTATGTTCTTTTGCTTAAGAGCTTGCTTGACCTGCGTGAATGCACCAAGGAGGTCCTTCTCTCGGCTGGGTTGTTTATCCCCCTTGTCTTCCTCCATTCGGCCCAAAAGACGGATCTCTCGAGGCGGAGCGGTGTCAGTGAGGGGGTTGTTCTTCTTCCTACCAAGAGAAGGTGGCTTCGTTTCTATACCTTTGGCATGCTTCTGGGGCATGGACAAAGGCACAGAGGCCAGGGGCCTAGGCTTAGGGAAGCCGAGCGTAAGGTGGTCTTTTGTTGTGTTAACTGCGGTATTCTCTCCCTTTCGCTTGGGAGGAGATGGCTGGTGGTTTTGACCGGAGGTCTGCCCCTGCATGAGAGGAGCAGGCCGTGGTTCTGGCGCCCTGATAATGAAGGGCGCTCTAGGCGTGGGCGCGGACAGAGCCGCGGCTTGAGTACTATCGTGTGACTGAGGGAGTACTTGGGAAGGTGCCCGTATAACGAAAGGTGGCCGTGAGACCCCACTGGCTGTCACTGAAGTAGTTGGCCCCCTTGGTGAGCTGGCGGGCACACGCAAAACAAAAGGCTGTTTCGGCGGTCCCTTACGCTCACCGTCCGTACTTACCACAGTGATTGTATAAGGATCGTAGTTTGCGTTCAACGGATCCTTATACACATGCAGCGTTTGGTTTTCCGAACGCGTCAGGTTACTACTGTCTAATTTTAGATGACCTTCGTCGATCATGCGCTGAATGTAATCCGTGTCGTGACCACACATCTGGTGGTAGTCACAGAAACGGTCTAGCCTGAAAGATCTCGGAACTGCTGGTTCATTAGGCAGAGTTAAAGAAGGGTCTTTCAGCAGTTCACAGTGACATCTGTGACACTTCAGGGCTTCCTCAGACACCTTCTTAGGTTGAATGTGCCCTGCCGCTAACAGTTGTTTCAGCAATTCAGAATGCTTTACAGGTAAAGCCGCATATTTTGAACGATCTTTACGCTCAAAATTTGGCTTTGGCTGGGGGGAACCTTTAGGGGTAGCTATGGTTTGGCTGGTGTCGGCACCAGCCGTGGCCTTGGGAGGCACTGTTGTGGGTGCCTTCTTGTTCTTGTTCTTTGCGCTTTCAGTCATCGTGGCTACCGTCGTTGTTGCCGCCTTACCCTTATCTTTGGCCTTGTTGTGTGCATTCTTGTAGGTGACATACGCCGGGTCTTTGCTGGCCTCCGCAGCATCTTGGATGCTTCTAACTTGTGCGAAGGCCTGATGTACATTACCAGGGGAGAGATAATACAACTTAGACTTAATGAAGTCGTTGACTGCACCTTTGAATATTGCCAAGAGATGGGAGTCCGCGATCGGGTCGTGGATCTCATTCAAGGTAGCATTCCAACGCTGTATAAACTTTTGGACCGGCTCGAGCGGGTCTTGCTTCACCCCCATAAGTTGATCCAACGTGACTTCTGGTTTTAGGTTGTATTTGAAACGGGTCACAAATTGAATCAGCAGCTCTGCCAAGGTTGAGATGGAAGAGCATGGGAGAGCTCTATACCAGTCTAAAGCCTTCCCTGTTAACGTCATCGTGAAGACTCAGATTAGTGTGTGTGACCATTGTTGCAATAACAAGGACTCAGATCTGAAGGTGGCCAGGTGAGTATTGGGATCCCCCTCCCCATTATACTTGGTAAAGTGAGGGAGGGACATCCCTGGTGGCAACGACAGCATGGGGACCGTTGGGCTGATCGGATCATCCTGGTAAAAGTCCATGATCTGAATGGTGTCAGACCCAGCGGCCTTAAGATGGCGGACCTCCTCAGTAAGTGTCTGGATAAGCTGGAAGGCTTGGTCCAGACCCGTCGATGGAGGTGCCTGTGCAGATGGGATAGGAGGTTGAACCAGGTGGGCAGCGCCAGAGAATGGGAAGGCGGGCAGGGGTTGACTGGCCATTGGTGGAGCGAGGATCCCTGTAGGCTGAGGGGCCTACGAAGACCACCACCCACCGGTCTGAGACGAGAGGTTAACTCCTGCCTACTACGTGGGGTAGTGATAGGTATATTGGGGATTCACCTGCGGAACCTGTGCCGCAGGTGCGACCGAGGGCTGCCCACCGTATGCCACAGACGGGTTGTGCTGCGCTGCAGGGTTAACCCACTGACTCGGTCCAGGTTGTTGAATGTAGGTTTGTGGCTGAGCGGTCGCGGGTATCTATTGAGTTTGCGGATGTGGGAGCGGCATGGCCTGGGCCGGGCGCGTTACAGATACATTATGGGGTTGTATCTGTGGGATGAAATGGGACGCAGTGGTCGTCGGGATCACCATTGGGATACTAAGTACCTATGGTGATGGAACCACCCCCGCGTTATGGTGCGGTATTTGTGGTTGCAACCCAGACGGCTGCTCATTGGCCTGCGGAAGGACAGGGATTTACGTCTGCGCGGTCGCGGCTGGGTCAAGCAAGGCTGCCTCTCCGTCGAAAGGGAACAACGGATTTACGTGGGTGTGGGGTGCCAGAGTATGGAACGAATGTTCCGACAGAGCCGCGAATTCGTCCTCTGCTTCTTCCCCATGCTGGGGCTCCACCACAGGTTGTGAAGTCTGGCCTCTGGCCATGACCAACTGTGCGATAAGTTCGTGTTGGTTTTCGGTCAAGGGGATTATGTCGTAGGCTGTCGGCTTAAAATCATAGCCCCCTTGGTGGAGCACCTCAAAATTTCGCTTCGCCTCCAGCTCGGCTCGGCTGAGAGCCAGCCTCACCTAGATCTTAACACATATGAAATTGTATTCTTCAGGGGTTATAACCGTGAAGATAGGCTCTTTCCCCTGAAGCCTTAATGAACGGCGCAATGGTCCCTGAGGCCCCGTTGCACCAGGAGCTGGTCCTGTGGCTGCTGCAGGATTGATAGGTGCGACACCCAGATTGGTGGCGACCATGGCGGTTGTGTTTGAGTAAAAGGAATCCATTGATCGATGAAGTCAACAGTGACTGGTAATCGGATCTAAAAGAAAATGGCTGGCAACAAAAAGCATAAAAAGGCTTTCTACCCTGTAGGATTTCAAAGAAATCGTCTTTGCGACCGATCTATACCACGCGATTAACCGTAGACTTCCCTAGAGGTATCATGCCTATGGTTTAGGGTATGGATCACTACCAGGGCAACTCGAAATATTCGGATCGGAGCCTGAGGCCCTCCTTCTAGCACCAGAAAACTGTAGCGACAGAAAACGTCGGTAGCTGGAAATACCGACCGAGATTCCGTGTATACAGTTTTAACCACGGATCCACGCGAGGGCTATGCTGGAAAAAGTGAATCCGCGGTGCCCTAAACGGTCTTGTCGATCAGACAGGGACTTACGAGTCTAATAAAACAATGAAGATTACAGATCTTTGCGTGTTACAATTTGATTCGAGGGATCGTGAAACAGGAGGAAAACGACGTGGATGAATCGCTACGCTGATAACGTCAAACACGCCGAAGAGACGCTAATCCAGAGAGAAACGCGTGATTTTCAAAGATCTATGTTTCGATTTTTGAGAGAATGTATGTTGCGTTACAATGGGAGAGACCCTCGATAACTTGATGTAAAAATGAGCACAAAACAACAAGGAAACTGTCCAGACAGAAGTCCGATCTATCTCGTAGGCCAAAGCTGGGATGCAAGGATGGTCAAGCTCTGAGGTCTACCGATCAATTGCTTCTGGCCGGTGGAGTCTGCAAACTGGGCAAGACAATCTCACAATCTGTGTCCTGCTTCTTTGCTTCGAGCGGATTCTGCACAGGGCAGCGACCGCTAATGGAATGCTCTCTCTTGTTGCTAAGGCTCAAGCGCACTGTGCTCTGTTCTTGATGAAGGATGATGCTGTTGGCAGCTGTCAAAAGGTTGCTCTTCATTTCTCTGCTCAAGATGATAAGTGCTTCCTTGCTCAGAAAATGCTCTTGCCCTTTTGATTTTCTGCCGCTCAAAGTGATAAATGCTCTGTTGCTCAGAAAAAAAATGTCTCTGCTTCTCTGATTTGCCAACCTTTGTATCTTTGTCAACTGAGGTATTTATAGGTTGCAACGCTTTGTGGAAAAGGCACAACCCTGATGACGTGGGTCCCAGATATTTCGGGTCCTGTTGGCATGACCATTTTAAGTCAGATTGTGACTACGCACAACACGCTCGTTTGCGTGTTGGGCGTGTGAAGAGCAGGTACACGCTGAGCATGCTTCAATTGCTTTCAGGCTGTATTACACACAATCGCGTTGTATTGCGTGTATGAGCGTAATCCGGTGTAAAAAAAACAATAGGCTCAAAATTGTTTTATGCTCACTACGCAGCTGCACGTGATGAAGCGTAAACAATGCCTAGCTTTAATGATGACATACGCAATGGTACGCACCACCGCGTGACGAGCATAAAGACAAGTTATTCATGCGCCGTGAGAAAAAGTGTCGAACTGTTGTGCTTCTCTGGACTCTGCCTTCGACTATTTTGGAGCTTATTACGCTCATTACGCTACCATGCGTGATAGAGCGTAAACTTGTCCTTGAACAAAACTGATGTGCGCTCTCGCTTGAATTGCGAATCTTTGCCTGAGGCCGACTCGTAATTTTCACGGTGTTTCAACTATCAATGTCGATAGTGTTGATAATGTAGCTGGCATTGTTGGCATTAAGTGGGTCTATGTAAACATGCATAGATTATTTTGGGGATGTACGAGGTTGCTTTCATCTACAACTAGCTTCCCTTGATCAATAATTCTTTGAATTTCATCCTTTAACGCCAAACAGTAATGTATGTCATGACCACATACTTGATGGTAGTCACAGAACCACTCTAGCCTGAAATTCTTAGGAACTGGGGGC
Organism: Gnetum montanum; assembly: GCA_015680685.1. Lineage (NCBI taxonomy): Eukaryota > Viridiplantae > Streptophyta > Gnetopsida > Gnetales > Gnetaceae > Gnetum > Gnetum montanum. The sequence continues at coordinate 252,003 of MNCI01024433.1, read as the reverse complement.
TCATTGGGAAAATCCAAGGAGGGGTTCCTAAAGAGTTTGTAGTTTTGTTGATGCCTTTTGGCTACCTCCTCTGACATCCACTTATGTTGAATATACCCTACTCCTAGTAATTGCTTCAAAAGTTTTAAAGGCTTGATGGGCAACGAGGTATATTTAGAGTGATATTTACGCTTGAAATTAGGTTTGGGCAGAGTGGATGCTTCAGGCATCAAGGTGGAGGCTTGAGCAGTGTTGTTGGGTGCAGGTGTGAGGTTAGTCAGCATAGTGGCCACCTTCTTATTGTTATTTTTGTTGGGCTTGGCTTCGTTTGCCATAGCAGCTACTATAGCTATTGCAGCCTTTTCCTTATCTTTATCCTTCTTTGTTAACATGTTCTTGTATGCAACATAGGCTAGGTCTTTGCTTGCCTTGGCCATGTCTTCTATGCTCTTGATCTAGGCAAAAGCCTGACTAAGAGTTCATGGACCGAGATAGTACAATTTGGACTTAATAAAGTCATTCACTACACCCTTAAAGATGGCTAGCAGATTAGCCTCCACGATAGGCTTGCAGATCTCATTAAGGGTAGCACTCCACCATTGTATGAATTTCTGGACTAGTTCCAGGGGATATTTCTTCACACTCATTAACTGATCCAATGTAACCTCTACTCTCAAGTTATACTTGAAACAAGTTACAAATTGGGTCAGTAGCTCCTCTAGGGTTGAGATAGAGAAGCGTAGGAGCGTGCAATAACAATCCAAGGCTTTGCCCATCAGAGACATAGCAAAAAGATAGATGATTGTGTGTGGCCATTGTTGCAAAAGAAGGGACTCAGATTTAAATGTAACAAGATGTGCATTAGGATCACCCTCCCTGTTGTATTTTGTGAAGTGGGGGAGTGGCATCTCAGGGGTAATGTTAGCATGAGGACTGCCAGGCTGATGGGATCATCATGGTAGAAATTCGTGACTTTTACCATGTTAGAATCGGTAGTTTTGAGGCATCGAACCTCTTCAGTCAAGGTATAGATAAGTTGAAATGCTTGATCCAGACTTGGGGGAAACGTAGATGGTTGGGGAGCTATAGGGGTAGCTCCCATTGGTGGCATGGTAGGGACAGTGGCCTGGCTCATAGGCGGTGTTGTTGGGGTGGGGGGAAACGTAGATGGTTGGGGAGCTGTAGGGGCAGCTCCCATTGGTGGCATGGTAGGGACAGTGGCCTGGCTCATAGGTGGTGCTGTTGGGATGACCCCTATGAAGCGTGCTGATTGTGGTATCCACCACCCCGTGGGTGGTGCTATTGGAGTAGCAACCGTTGGTGGTGCTATGGGGTGGCGATTTGTATGATCAGTGGGGCAGACCAAGGTCCCACGCTTGGCTGTACCATTTGCAGGATTTGGTACTTTTGGTTGTGAGCATAGTGGAACATTTGCGAAGGTTGTGAAATAGGGGGAAAGTGAATGGGATCAACCATGTGGTTAGTGGTGGACCTGCTATTGACAATGGAATAGATGTAGACGTCGAAATGGATGCAAAAGATGTATGCAACTATGATGTAGGTACTATGTGGACGTAGGGTAGGGTAGCTTTGATCAGTGCATGGTACAATGCAGGCATGGATTGGGGAAAAGACTGCAGGGGGTAGTGCCTGTGAATGAGATGGAGGAATAGGCATGTTGATATGCTAAGGGCATGGCATGGCTACCCATTGCCGATGAAAGTGTGGGTTGTGACTATGTAGACATGATCATGAAGGAAGCATTTGAAAAGAGCCAGTTTGACCAAAAAGATGAGGTGTGAGGGATGGTGGCAGGGTTAGTTGGACCCCCATCCTCGAACTGGGAATCCAGCTCCTCTTTCCCATCTTGAAATGCCTTGTTGTAGTGAGACGTCGTGTCTTGCTTCTCCCTAGTCCTACTTGTCCATATCAGCTAATGTAAGTTCCACTGATACATTTGTGTGAGAGGAATGGAAACACCAAGAGTGGAAATAAATTCCCTCCCATTATGGTGGATGAACTTGAAGTTACATTTTTCTTTGAGTTCTTGGGTGTCTAAGGGAAGATTTTCTTGGACCTTAGTGTAGAGGAAATTATAGATCTTGATATGCTCTACCAAGCTCTTAGGTGATCATTTTTGGATCCTGAGAGATCGGTGTGGTCCTAGCACTGGGCTAGGTGGTTGCTTGGCACATGTGGTGCCCTGAACTAAAAAGGGAATCTCAAGGTTAGAGGTAGTGATAGTGGTGGTTGAAGAAATCATTTTCATGAGGTTGAAAATGGTTTGCAAATAGGGAAAACAAAGAGATCAAGTGGTGATTGGAGGCTTTTTATCCTACAGGGTTCCAAAGGAACCATCGTTGAGACCAACCTATACCACATGGTGCGTAAACAACCACAAGGATGTCACATTTATGCTAATGTGTAATAGGGTATAGAGAGCATGCAGGACTACCCATAAAGCACTAAAAGGATCTCCTTCTAACGCCAGAAACTGTAGTGATCAAAAACGTTGGTGGCTAGAAACACCAAGAGGTTGCCGGTTGAACAGTTTGACCCTGGATCCGTGCGAAGGTTATGCTGGATAAAATGGAAATGGGGTGCCCTGAACGGTCTGGTCGATCAGACAGGACCTTAATCAATGTAACTTAACCTTACGTGAACATTGATTTAATTACAAGATACGTGAGGAAAAATCGATGATCAATAAATTCCAGAGTGCAGAAAATAATGTTAAACAGCAATAACAATGAAGAAATAATAGAATAAGCTAAGGTAAGGAAAGGCATCGCCGCAAAATCATGAGTTCGATTCTCTTCCTTGTTTGAAGTGTACAACAAGTTATACAACACTTGAGGCACACAGAGAGTTCAAGAATGACTGGAATGCTCAAAATGTGCCAACTATGCTTTTGAGTGTGAACCTAAAAGCCAACAATGCAAAATGCTCACAAGCCAGCTACTCTTGTCGATGTTAAAATGTCAATTCTTTGCACTAAAAAGCCAACTTTCATGCAAAAAGCCAACCCAAATTGCGAACTTTCCAACAAAAACTGCCAACTTGCCAAAAATTCCTCAATTTTCCAACCCTTTGAGTGTTTCTCATCCAAGTATTTATAGAGCCAGGAGTAAGCAAGAGATGTGGTTTAGATGCCACATGTCCTAGACCCACAAGATGCTAACATGCCCATACTACATGGATGTGCAAAATCAGTTGTGAACTTGCTACACTACCATCATGTTGTTGGAACTAGACATGCTGGAATTAGGTGTGCCAATAATGCAAGCAAGAAATGAAGCACATTGAAGTAGTGTAGCTGCTTTCTACGCTATGTAGCATAGCACATTGGCTTAGCGTACCTACTTGCTACGATGTGCTATGCTATGTGGCATAGCATAGCTACTTGCTATGTTGTGCTATGCTATGTAGCGTAGCACAGCGTAGCCACCAGTTTGAAAAAGAAACTTGCGTTAAAGTCACTAGCTTTTGTTGAAAGCCTTGGTGCATGTAGGGTTAAATTTTGGAGCATTTTGTTAATTTGCATATTTTCTATGCTATGCTACACTACGTAGTGTAGTGTAGCATAGCAGCCAATGTAATTCGCACTTCTATCAAAACTACGACAAGAAAACTCTACTTGTTTTTCCCTTGCTATGTTGTGCTATGCTATCTAGTGTAGCATAGCATAGCACCTTGTATTGGTTGAATTTTGATTTTTTCCTACGTGAACATCTTGCTAAAACTTGCATTTGGGCACTTGATTGATTTTTCAAAGGCTTGCTACGCTACGTAGCGTAGCGTAGCGTAGCATAGTGTAGCAAACTTCTCCACTAGAAAACTTGTTGAACTATTTTGCTCATCCTGAGCATCACCGACAACTTCTAGCATGGTTTTTGTGTAAAATATCAGCTGGGTGAATTGTCCAGGTGGGCAAGCTAGAGAGTCCATCGGGCCTACCAGTCCTGGCAGTAGAAAACTTGCCAGACTGCATAGTCTATCTTCAGTATTTATGCCTCCTTGCTCAATGATCATGACGCTGCACTTGTTGAAGCCCTTGCCTGAACTCCAAGACCCTAGTAAAGTAATAGTGCCTTGAAATTTTATGGTGTTTCACAATCTACACCAATGGCCAATCAAAAAGGAAGACCTAGTTCTCAAGGCCGTTCGTGAACCCATGAGCAAATTCAGAACCAACTGGGAAGGCCCTTTCATAGTCATGAAATCCTATGAGAATGGGGCATTCAAACTAGCTAATATGGATGGCAACAAGTTCTTGAATCTTGTCAACCACTTTTACCTCAAGCCATACTATGTTTGACCCAAAGGATTACATCAGATGCAAAGCAAGGTAAGCAAAATGTCCGCTACAACATAAAACTGGCACAACATAGTCCGCTATGACTATAAACTAGCACAACATAGTCCACTATGACTATAAACTAGCACAAATAGTCCGCTATGACTATAAACTAGCACAACTCATCTGCTATGATGTTAAACTAGCACAGCACGTCTTTGGGCCATGACATAAAACTGGCACCCACAACATGGTCCGCTACGACTGTAAACTAGCCATCCACCATTTCTCTACAATGTTAAACTAGCATAGCAATCTGCTAGGACCTTAAACTAGCACATCGATCTTCTGGGACCTTAAACTAGCACATGCTTGACAATCTACCAAGACCTTCAACTAGGTTCTCAGTGAAATGCCTCCCAGCTCACACATGAGACATTGTGAACAAGCGAGCATGCACACCTTCAAGCCTCTCAAACAACATGGGGTGGGATGTTACAATTCCAGAATGAAGTTCATGTCATCAAGGAAAAACCCTCTAGAACACATGCAACATCACCACCCCTAGCATCTTGCTGATATTCCAGAGATGTCATTTGACATCTTGCTAACCTTCCAGAGCTACCGCTACCACATCCAATCATCCTGACAGTAGCTCTTACTGTCAGCACCTACTGCTGGAGTCCTAGCACTATTGTGGCCCAGCCACAAGGTTTTCATCTCCCAACCCTCACCACCATCAAAGTTCAAAAAAGTATTTAGCTATCAAGCTTCTCACCTTGCAGTTGGTTGCATGATGTTTGCATGTGCGTGGAATCTTAAGCACCTACATCATCATTGCTCCTAGCCTCTTCAATGCTAACTTTCTAGCCTTCCACTACCGAAACTTGCACTGGCCTTATTGCTTTGGACATTGTACACATCAAACGCAACACTTGCCACCCTTGTAGTGTCTTGAGTAAGCAGGAATTTACCCTCACTTCACTCGATGGTTGTTTCTTCTAGTATTCTCTCTGTTGTGTTTATAGGATAAAAGCTAGGATGGTGTCATTCAGGGATGCATTCACCATGAGAGCAAGGCACTACATTATTCCAAAGTATCCACTTCAATTAGATTAGCTACTTGAGAGTGCATATCCTACTCTCCCTTTAGCCACTTAATCTCCATTTCCTATACTCACAATTTTCCATATCCTCTTCACAAGTTCCCTTGATGCATACAAAGCCCAACCTCCAAGCCCATGAAAGACATAACGCAACTCGTCCCATGGAAAGCCTCTGTAGGCAGATCAAAGCCCCACATGGATGTAACATAGCTCATCCTAGGGAGGAAACACCTGTCCTATGGTGACGACAAGGTTATCCCCAAGTGAACATGGGTGTGCAACAAAAACCACAAAAGCACAAAAAAAAAGAGCAAAAAAAATGACAAGTGCCTAAAACAAATGGCATGATAGCTGCTTCACAAAAATTTTAGCTATGGATCAACCATCCCTAAATACTTTGATGGGAGGTTGAAATCCAAAAGGAAAGACACCCATGTGTGTTGATTCCCTCATAAGCATTCCAACTTAAGGGTCACACTATGGCACCAGTTTTTCATGAAGTCACATTCTCCATTCTTTCTTCCCTGGCCCTACTTTATCAAATCCATCCCTTGTCCCCTACCTTACAATCACTCTCCCAGCACTCTCAAACATTGCAAATCATCATCCAAGTAGGCACTGACGAATAATGTTGGTGTATTATTCTTCATGGTGTTCCGTATTCTTTGTCAACATCTCTCGGGCAGATCCTCCAGATGTCAACAAAGAGGGACCATTGAAACACCATAAATTTTGGGCCATCATGATTCCTTGGGTTCCATTCCATGATGAACCACATAACATGGTACCCCAGAAGTCCTAATGCGTACAAAGCTACTTCCAAGCCTACCTGCCACCCTCTGCAACATAGTCAACACAACACCCAGCCACAAGGCCAGTTTGCATGTAGCCCCTACAGTCTAGCAAATTTTCTATTACCTAGGCTGAAAATCTTGCTACACTCTCTAGCCTACCCATCTTGACACATGATCCAGTTGATAGTCTACATAGGGACCATTCTCGGAGTAACCGAAAGTATTCAGGATAGACTAAACAGTTCGGAAAAGTTTTCTAACTGCGGGACTTGCTACGTTGCACAGCGTAGCAAGCTATGTGGAGACTGATGAAGCATCAAATTTTTTTTTCTCTGGCATCTCTTCAATAGGAAAGATCAGCAATTTGCTCTATTTTGCACCCCCTTGTTAATTCCCAAAGTTGTCCCTACGCTTGACCCTACTCGCAAGAGTAAGGAAGACATAGTCCCAGAGCATAAGCTCCACTTTGCATTCATTGTTGGCATTTTTTGGTAGTTCCCTAGATTCTGGCACATGTAGTTTGGATAGTATGGTCACAATTTAGCAGGTTTCACTCCCAGTCTTGGCCAACAGCATAACACTGTAGTGTAGCACACCAATGTAACACTACAGCATAGCACTACACACCAGTATTGCACATCCACATTTTCATCATGTGGAACCTAGGACACATGGCCTCAAACCACATTTCTCTCCCACATCTGGCTCTATAAATACCCCCACGAACAATGTTCAAAGAGTTGGCTTCTAGAATTTTTGGCTTTTGGACTTGGCTTTCTTGCATTGTCATTTTGGGCATTTGGCTTTCTGGCGATTAGCTTTGGCAAAGAAATTGGCAAGAAAAAGGCTAATGAACAGCAAACACCAATAGCAGCACTCTCTTAGCCTAGCAAGCACCAGCTCAGCAGTTCCTATTAGCACCCCATCGGTAGCAGTCCAGGACCTATGACCATACTATTGCATTGTAAGTTGTGCCTGTCCAGCACTACACATTAATTGTATAATTTTTTTAGCTAAAAAAAAATTAGATCCCCTGAACTTGGGGCGGTGCACTCTTTCACCCAAGCCATTCTTTCACTTTTTCTACAGCATATATTTTGCATCATTGTGCATTGGTTTATGTTTATCATTTGGTTACATATTTTTGATATGCTTTGTCTAAATCTCCACGCATAACATTTTTTTTATGAAAGGTTATTGTACACCAATTATGTCCCTATTTGATCGACCAGACCATTCAAGGTGCCACATTTCCATTTCTCCAGCATGACCCTCACATGGATCCAAGGTTAGGTTGTATGCCTAGTAACCTCTCGGTGTTTCAGCCATTGATGTTTTCAGTCGCTACAATGGTGGCATGATCACGCACATGGAGGATCCTAAACAATGAATTCAACCACTATAGTTCTTTGACATATGGGGCATAGACTTCATGGGTCCCATCACATCCATGTCCAATGGAAAGGCATATATTATTGTAGTAGTCGACTACTACACCAAATGGGTAGAAGCAACAACTATCACCGATTGTACATCATTCATTGCTACTAGATTTGTACAATAACATGTTGTAAATAGGTTTGTGATGTCATGTGCACTAATTTCTAACAATGGAACTCACTTTACAGGTGTCACTTTTTTAAAACTTATGTAACTCTTGGGATTTGAACACAAATTAACAACACCCTATCACCCCTAAGCCAATAGTTAAGCAAAGGTAACTAACCAGGAAATTACAAAGATCCTAACAAGGACCATAACCAAATATAGGAGAGACTAAAGCATAAAACTCAACGATCCCCTTTAGGCCTACCATTCAACATGGAAACTCCCTATTGGCTACTCTCCCTACGAGCTAGTGTAAAGAAAACTTCTAATGCTCTTGATTCAATCTGAGCTCCATACACTCTTAATAGCCTATGATCTAGATCTTGACCTAAGTCTAGCACAAAGAGAAAGATTGATCAACCTGAATGTACTAGATGAGAATTGATTTATGGCCCTATCTTTAAATGCAGTGCACAAGATATTTAACAAGCAACGTCATGACCTTAAAATATAAAAAGTGAAATTTCAACCAAGAGATGAGGTTCTCTACTAGAACCCCACACACGTACCCAAGAAGATAGTTTTAAATGTTATGGAAGGAACCTTATAGATCAAACCTTTCCCTCTAGGGCCATGTTAATCTACAAGCCTAAGAGCCCACATAGAAAGTAGTTGGTCAACATCCAATAATTGAAACCTTTCCTAGAGCTAAGACAAGCCAATGCAACTACTACCTCAACGGATGGACAACAACACTCCATTTTTTGCATCTCTTCCCTTCAACATAGTCATGAGAGAGATGACCATCCATGCTAGCCATCCACATGTCTCCTAAGTTTTTCACTTTTTTTTTTACACATTTTTGTTTTACACTTTGTTGATATTTATCCATTTTCTTGATTTTTGTTTATGTTTTACCTTCTTGAATATTTTATACTTTTTTCTATATTTTACTTTATTGTATTTTTGTGTGTCACTTTTCATCATTTTTGCTAATAAAAGTGTTGTATTACCACAAGACACAGTGCCACTATTGTTGTTTACTACTGATGGTTTGTGCCTAATGTTGTCATTGCCAATGTCTAGTTTTTATTTTTGAATTTTAATGTCTAATAACTATGACATGGTTTATTTTTCATGGAACAGGTAGTGAGCCTATGACATCCACTCCTCCACAAACTCTATGGTTTTTCTTATTTTGGATGTTTGAAGTCCCTTTTATTAAAGATACTTTTAATAAATTTGTAGCCCTGGTAATTTCCAAAATTAGGAAGGATTCAAAGGTTCGTATAGGATGTGACTTCAAGGGGATTCAATACTCTTTATACTCTTCTTCTTACTTGATTGCTTGAGTGTTTTTCATGAGCTACTTACTATTACATGTCACTGACTAAAGGAAGTCAAATAAAATCTTTGCATGATGTGGTTTTCATCTCAAAGAAAAGGAAAAAACATGATGTAAATTGAAAGCACATTTCTTAGACAAATGAATGGGCTACAAGCACTAGTTATGGAATGAGAAATACATGTTACCCATGCCTGAAGGTCCCCTCTAACTAAGGCCCTATCTCACTTCCTACTTCTCTTTTCTTCTCTTTGTGGAATGGTGGTGGTTTTGTGAGAGCACTCTTGTGTCTTGAGGCGATAGATTGATCTTGGAGTGGCGATGTGAAGTCACTGAAAGAGGCTAGTTTTTGTTTGGACTAAAGATGGCACTTCTCAGGTCATTTTAAACACAAACTCCACAAGGGACTTCTTATGACCTTAATTCAAGATTCCATCCCACATTCTCAATCATCCATCTATACTACCATAACTCACCTCACTATGTTTCTATGGTATGCTCAATGTCTTAGTTTGATGTGTTGGAATTCTTGGATAGATTCTTCTAGGTTGGTCCTTAATATTTCATGAATATTAATCAACTATGGGGCCCACAGACTCCTTAGCTAAAGTTATGCAAGGGCAAAAATGGCATGTGCACACTATGGGGAGGATCCACTTGCATACCTCTTGGTTTGGATAGTTAAGTTCCTTACCTTAGACATTGCTACAATCCTATCTTTCACATATTTCATTGTGTGTTTGGCTCTATGCTCCTTAAACCCTCATTAAATTCATTCTCCAAATAATTTTCTTAATTTTCTAAATTTTTTGAGCTTCACAATTCTCTTTTACTATTTTCATCATTGATGAAGCATCAAGTCGACTGTGTCGACTGGGCTACGTCGACAAAGCTCTGTCAACGTAGCCGCATCAACGTAACCCCATCGATGCATCTTTTCATGCATTGACATGGCCTTGTCAACACAGGGTTCATTCTCTACTATAAATATGCATTCATCCACCACATTTAGGAAACTTTTGTTCAAGTTGTAGTAAAGCTCTTGCAATTTGTTTCTGTAGGAGTTAGACTATTTTCCCAAGTGCATGCCTGTAGTGTGATGCTTGTAATTGTACAGAACATTTATTCAAGTGTGATGTACTTGGACATGCACATGATTAGCAATAAATATCAAGATTACTCCATCATTGCAGCATTCACTTAATTTTAATTATTTAATTGTTATTGTTATTTATTGTTTTCTTAGCTAATATTTCTTTACCATAATTTACTATTCCTATTATTAAATGTGGAATGAGTATGACTTAATCATGAGCATTTAAGTGTGACTACTTGGTATCCTAGTAGCATATCTATAAGTGCTCAAGTAATATACGCTTGGTAATCCTAGAAGTAGTACATGAGGTCCAAGATGTGTATGGATGATTAAGGATGGATGCTCATTGCACTTAGGCTAGCTTAGAGTCTCTTCTCCCATTCTCTCTTAGCTTAATCAAAGTTATTTTCCATTGCCTCCAAGAGTAGCACTAGTTTAGAACCACATCATACACCTCATTCTGGATACATGACAAAGCAATACTAGTCCAGGTGGGAAGACAGTGAACTGTGATCAACGTGTAACTATCTAGATACCACAACTAATCCATCTACAGAGTTCGACCAGATCGTGCATACATGATCGTATTCGTATGGTTAATTGTAGGGGTACCTTGTCACTCATCATTGGAGCCATTGCTGGGGATGGTGCTAGTTATCTAGATTAGTTATATCATCCAAGATTTCTATAAAGAAGCATTAACAATATATATTTTATAAAGAAAGTAATTACTAACAAGTCACACACAATTCACAACAATGTCTCTCTCACAAGACTATGATATTGCAACCACTAATGAGGCAATTCATTAGATAACCAATGAAATTTATGATGAAGATGAAGTTTTGGGTACTCAATCTTATGTAGGAGTTTCATATGTTCAGGGATGCCCCAATGATACTCAAGGATTTTTGTCATCCAACCCAGACACCTCTAGTGAGGATGGGACATCCCATAGAACGAGGGGGCCTGTAAGGCCTACCTTCTCAATAGTTAACAAGAATTTATCTAGGGATGATTGGGAGACATACAAAAGTCATGATGAGCCTTCTAGTTCCTTCTCTTCCTCTACTCCTTCAACATTAGGTCATGACATGGATGACCATCTTTCAAGGGGTCAACATAGAAATAAAAATCAAATACACAAGCAAATTCAGAAACGCCAACATAAACAAAGACAACATCATCCCAACCCACAAATTCATAACTTACCTAGTGATGTTAAACCCCTTCTGGCCACTAAGAGCCTAATGCATGTACAAGAGGCTATTTGAATATCCCGCAAGCATCGAGAGGAAAGCCGTCTACCCAAGATTGATCTAAAAAGCTTTCCCAAGTTTTCAAGAGGCTATGATTTAGATCTACAATATCATTTACAAGCCTTCCATGATGCCTATGTATGGAACAATATTGATAATGGGTGGAAAAAACTTAAACTCTTTCCTACAACACTCGTTGGCCAAGCAAAAGTTTGGTACAGGTCCTTAAGATCAAAATCAATTTAATGTTGGCCGAAAATGGTAGAACTCTTTAATGAAAGATATCAAACCCACACAAGAGTGTTAGCCTTGAGGAAACAAATCCAAAAATGGAAACAAGTGTAACATGAACCCTTGGACATGGCCTTAGAAAGATACTATTCGTTGTTAAACAGTTTCCCAGGCCATGGGTTCTCTAAGGAAAGGCTAATGTATCACATCATAGATGGGCTCCATAATGAAACCAGGGAGACCCAAGGGATGTATGCTCAAGGTCAACTATACAAGCTACGAACCCACCAATTCCAAGAGCTTATTAAGCAAGTAGCAAAACAAGAAGGAGAAATGGCTAAATGGGAGAATGTTGAAAGCTCTCAATGAGACCAAAATCTTAAATTAGCAAAGGTCCATGATCATGAAGAGGAGAAATCAACTCACTCTAAGGAGGTGGAATCATCTTTGCCAATCCTACAATCACTAGATGAAATTGAGGCAAATATTAATAAGATGATGGAATGGATACATGAAAAATGTGGAGAATATGCCAACACTATTAGAAGTGAAACCATGCCAACCCAAGAAACACAACAGGACACCACACAACAATCGAAAAGAAGGGTTGAAGAAAATAAGGATAAGAGCTCAACTACAAATCACCCATATCAATGTGACGTTTGCCTATATGATCATCCCAAAGGGCAATGCCTAATCTTATTACATTTACATGTGCATTTGGAAGGGATGTTACATCTATATTTCATAAAAAAATACTAGGTTCAACCACCGTGGCAAAAAACCCCAATCACGAGGGACGCCACCATGAAACTGGTCACACCCTTCATACCATCCAAACCCAAGAACTTATTATGTTCAACATCCTATTTCCCCAACTAGGTCAACATCCTCTATTTCACTACATCGTTATCATTCTCCTGAGTACTACCAACCCATGTCCTCTCCAACAAGATCACTACCTCATGCTTCTTACACTTCTCCTCACCCTCAATATTCTCATCATTCATCTCCTTCTACATTACCACCAATTGTGCCAAAAAATTTTGCATCACAGCATCAATCCATGAACATTACTTGTGCTACTACTATCAATAGTAGTGGGAACCCTCCACAACATCAAAAGCATCTTTTCTTTAGGCAAGACCGTAGAAAGAGATAGCATGGTTCCAAAACCACTGCATCCTCCAACTCAGCACAAGTTCAATGCTATAATGCATCTGCCTCCTCGAACTCAATGCCTCCTATTACTCTATCTAGGCCACCAATCAACACTCCAACAACCATGTAGCCTAATGAATATAGCCACGTGGGGAGACATATTGATCCTTGTATACCATCTTACGATCATGGGTGTCATGGTGGGTCAATGCCTTATCAATTAACCACATCTTATGATTTTCCCCACTATGCCTACTTTACCCAAGTGTATGAACCCAAATTTGGGTACATTCCAACCACCACATCAAAGGACACCCAGTGGTTTGGATATGACCAAACTCCAAACCTTCCATTTATTAATCCTCGCCATGATCAAAAGTTAGTTATGGGAGATATCCTTCATTCTAATAAGCAGAATTAATAAATGTTTTTCCTTTTCTTTAATTTTACAATTTTTTGTTTTCTAGTTTTTCATCTTTTTATTTGTTATTTTATCTTTTTATTTATTGTTTATATTTTTATCTTTTTATGGGTAATCCCATCTATGAATAAAACACTCATGTGACTCGTTGATTGAGGTGTTGTTCTATGCTATCAAGTCTCAAGTAACTAATTATTTGGATAGCAAGCCCACCACATCCACTCAACCATTCTATTAATAAGAGGTTCTACTCTGGGTATGATGATATTCTTGTCATCATGAAAATTAAAAGTAATTTTGTGATCATTATGCCTAGAGTGAAAAATGATGGACTAAGAGGGAATGGCCAGGGTCTGACATCAAGGGAACTTGTGGATTCTCTTTGGTGACATCTGTAGGTGCTATCATGCAACCTGGTTGTACTAAGATCCTTGTAGATCTAACAAAAAATGGGAGTAAGAGTTATAAAGGCACTCAATAGAAACTCAATACTATTCTAGGGGTTCCATTGGAAAGATCTGCACCCATGCCTGAAGGTTGGCATCTTCTCCACATCACTTTTGGAAAGGAAAAAGTGCCAAAGTAGCAAAAAAAACATGTGCCACAAAACAAATTCTAAATTACTTCTCCCTTAGATGAAACGCCAAGTGATATTATGCCTTGCTAACATGGTGCTCTTATGGTTGTCCATCATTGGATGAAACAATGCAATGTCACTGATCGGATGAATGAACTTGGTCTTGATTTTGGAGTGATAGGCTAATGACACATTAATCACACTCTACACTTAGGATTCATTATGCCTTGGGTCAGTTACCTCATGTCTCAATCTCTACAATCCCTTCTATGATTCACCTCATATTGTTGTTCATGTATTTTTGACTTGTGCCTTGTGTAGCATTGAATTCATACCTCATCATTGTGGTATCTACATGTGTGTGTTTTGTGAAACTGGTGTAGATTGCATTTAGCCCTTTTAGTGCCTATGGACATTTTTAGGTGTGGTTATGCAAGGGCATCATAGGTAGGAACTTACTTTAAGGAGGACCCACTTGAGTAACTTTTGTAATTTGCACTCTTTGCACACTACATTATCTTACACCCTCCAAGTATTGCATTACTCTAATTATCTTTCCCTTGATCATCATTTTAAATTCCAACATTCCTATGCACCATAACTCAGAGTGTTTCACTTAGTTGTGGTGGAAGGGTACGTGTCAAGTTACACGTAATTGCTTAAAGGATATTATCAAGGGTAAGTGACCTTAAAACTACTAAAAATTTTGCCAAATTAATTTTATCCCTTCACCTAGATGATGAAAATTATTCTTTGGAGTCACCTAATCAAATTGCGCCCAATATCAAAACCTTTAGGGGAATTTTCATGAAAATCTCTAATCCTAAATTACACTAAGCAAGAAATGAATATATTAAGGGCAAGGAGTAAGGTATTAATCTAATTTTGTAAATAGCCTTACTAATAATTGGTCCCATGTGATTGTATATGGCCCCTAAAAGAGGACAGCAAAGAGGACCCTCGTAGGGTGCATCCAAATGAAGCATTCATCAAGAACTCCTGTCACTACACAAGCTGGCCAAGCAAAACATGGAGAGGTTAGGGCCAAAGCCTATGAAGAGGAACGATGACTATTGTAGCTTGGTATGTCAAGGCCAACCAAATGTTTTCACAACTACCATGCCCATGGGAGGTCCAAACTCCATCAAACATTGAAACATCAGCATGGATGGCTCATGCTCCTTAGAGAGACGAGGAGAAACTTCAAGTGCTTCTTCAACGATATCAATCTTAGAAGCCTGGAGTACAGGACAAAGGAAAGGTACCCATGGATGAGCCACCACCACCAAGAACCACATGATTTCCACAAGTTTTGTATTTTTTTTCTGTGTCCAAATTTTCTTAATCCCACACTGCGGCATGAAACAGACCATGATCCCTCAATAATCCCATACCTATCCCCTTTTTGTAATTGAAAGAACTTGTTCCTCTTCTTCTGTACTCAAGGACAACTTTTCACTTAGTTGTGGGGATATGATAAAGCATCAAGTCAACTGCGTTGACTCAGTCACATTGATGAAGCTCCATCAATGCGGCCGCATCAACATGATCCCATCGACGCATCTTTCCATGCTTTGACATGGCCTTGTCAACATAGGGTTCATTCTCCACTATAAATATGCATGCACCCACCACATTTAGGAACCTTTTGTTCAAGTTGTAGTGAAGCTCTTGTAGTTTGTTTTCATAGGAGTTAGACTATTTTCTCAAGTGCATGCCTACAATGTGATTATTGTAATTATATGGAACCTTTATTCGAGTGTGACATACTTGAACATGCACATGATCGATAATAAAGATGAAGATTACCCCATCATTGCAACATTCGCTTAGTTTTAATTATTTAATTGTTATTGTTATTTATTATTTTCTTAGTTAATATTTATTTACCATCATTTACTATTCCTATTATTAAATGCGGAACGAGTACAAATTAATCACGATCATTTAAGTGTGACTACTTAGTATCCTAGTAGCGTATCTAGGAGCACTCAAGTAATATACACTTGGTAATCCCAAAAGTAGTACACGAGGTCCAAGATGTGTACAGATGATTAAGGACAAATGATCATTTCACTTAGGCTAGCTTAGATTCTCTTCTCCCATTCTCTCTTAGCTTAATCAAAGTTATTTTCCATTTCCTCTAGGAGTAGCACTTGTTTAGAACCACATCATACACCTCACTTTGGGCTAAACCATACATGACAAAGCAATACTAGTCCAAGTGGGAAGATAGCAAACTATGATCAACATGTAACTATCTAGATACCACAACTAGTGCATTTGTGGAGCTCAACTAGATCATGTGTACATGCTCATATTCATATGGTTGAGTGTAGGGGTACCTCGCCACTCATCAATCATGTTCATGGCTCTATAAGCTTCCATGTGATCCAAATTTCGCTCAACAATACCTTGTATTTTGGAAGTTTGACCAAAGTTAATGAAAGTTAGTGGTGGTCAATAGCTGCAGTGACTAGGCCTAGTCGATGTAACCAACCTCGTCGATTGGGCCTAGTCGACTAAGCCTAGCTAACACAAGCCAAAAACTCTATAAATACCATCGAGACTTTGTGAATTTTTGACATTTTCTTCATAACACAAGGGGATGCTTTGCCATTTTTCAGGCCCAAAACCTTCCAAAGCCCACAAATTTTCAACTATTTGTCCAAATCACTCTGTTATTCGATCTTGTAGCTACCCAAGGTAAGCTCTTAATCATGGGTGTTGCAAACCTTAAAGTTTTCAATGAAATTTTTTGAAAATTTTTCTAACTTCCTCAAAGGGTTAATGAATACAACGATTTGAAACCATCAATTTTATGAGTTAACCCTTCCAACACATTTTGGAATGACTTATTAACATTAAATACAAATAAAATAATAATTAAAATTAATTAAAGAAACCACAATTACAACTTAGCCAAGTGTAACCATCCCAAGGAGATAAAGTATTCCAATTATTTCATGTTACACAACAATTACTAACTACCACATTCCAACACCTAGTCTTAAGTATTTTTTAGCAGTAGATCAATAGTCAGATGGAAGTCTTCATGGATGACTTCCCCACCTATGAAGCTACATTTGAGCAAGCCTTAGACCATCTTGAAAAAGTGCTCAAAAGTTGTGTGAAGATCAATGATGAGTGGCAAGGTACCTCTACACCTAACCATATGAATCACGAAGCATTCACATGTGACTCGGTCAAATTCTATGGACTTTATTGTTTCTAGTGCACTAGCCCTTTAGGAAATGAATCTAGCCTTAAGGTCCATCATTTTCCTCCCAATTACACTTGTGATACACGTTGGTATGGTTAAGTGTAACTTAGGCATTTGATTTTTATCATTTTATGTTTTATGTTCTGGGTGCTTGAGATGTAGGTAAAAGGAATTTGATTAACTAATCTGAATTAATTAACTAACTATTATTAAGCTAATCCTAACATAAGTATCCATTCCCACTTTCTGTACACATCATGAACACACCTATCCACTACTGGGCAACCAAATGTTATGCTACTGGGCATACCAAGCAATAATGTTGTTGGGATTACCAAGTGAATACATGTTACACTCGAAGTAATTGTACTTATGTATGTAATCTATCCAGCTTAATAACCTCATTAATTCAATTACTAGAAAATAATTGAGAATAATCAACAAATAATTGAAAACATTGAATACATAAATAGAAGAGCTAATCTATCCAAAGAGCTGCAAGGTTTATTAGAAAGCTCATCTTTATTGTTGCACACATTGTCATGCTCAAGTACAACAACGCTCGAATAAAGATCCATACACTCAATGACTTCTACTAGAAGCACTCAGGGAAAAAACTTCAAACTTTTAAATAGAAAAAATGCAAGAGCTTCAGTACAATTGAAATCTGGGCTCCCCATAAATGTGATGGATATGCACATATTTATAGGTGATGGACAAACACCGCATTGACAAGGCATCATCGATGTAGGTCAAAATGCATCAATGGACCTTGTGGACAAGGCCTCATCAATGTAGTTAGCTGCATTGATGAGGCCTCATCAATTGAGCCAACCAATGACGACTCATCATACCCCCATGACTAAATGAAAATGTGTCCTCAAGTTCTTTGACAAAATTGAAAAGGTATGAAATTATTAATTGAATTTTCTTTCAACAAAATAAACTTGACTAACTTGATAAAAAAATGGAATTCCCAAGTGTAAGAATCAACACATTACAAAAATGGTGGTGTTTAGGACACAAAATTGAACACCATGACACAACTCTTCAAAAAAATTGAAGAACACGTTCCTTGATTATGTGAAGCTTCTTAGCGAAGATCAAATGGTCCTAGATGGTGGTGGTTCCTGAGGGTTCAAGGAACCCTCACCAGCTTCACGCACTAGTGATGGTTGAGGTTGTGGTTGTCCTAATACCACTGCTACTTTAGGTGGGAGGCAGAAATCATCTAGCAGTGCTTTCATTTTTTTCCTTCTTACTCTTGGAATCATGCACCATCCACATAGCTTCCTCAATGTGGGTTGAAAAGGGTACATCCCAAGGACACAAGATTGCTGGAAACAACTCCTTGATGTTAACAAACTAGGTAGTGAACTATTTGTATTCAATTTTGAATGCTTGCACTATGTTCTTTAGCTTCTATTAGTTGTTCATCCATTTAGCTAGGTCCTCGACAATGGATCATTGGTCTATGAATCATCCTTTGAGGACTTCAAGTTCAGCATTAGTAATCTCAAGATTTTTCTTGGTATCTTTGTGATGTTTGAACTCAGTCTTGTATAGGAAATACAAGTAGCCACCTACTTCTCCAACTTTGACCGCAGTTTTCTAACTGTCAGCATTGCTAGGTTTATATAATGAAGATTGGCAAACTCCATATATTTTATCATTTCTTCTATTTGCAACTCCTTCAAACAGATCTCTGCTTTATTGTAGGCATTAATCCCATCAAGGATGGGCTAACACATCTCTCTTTCTTACTAGAGTTGTTGGAGGGCTTTGTTAACTTTAGTCTTTTCCATTTGGATTTCTTCTTCATTAATTTCTTTTTGTAAGCCAACTTGGTCCCTATAGTGATTTTTCACCCTTTCAAACTTGAGAGGTTCATTCTTCCAAGCAGGGATTTTGATCATAGTCTTTTGTCACAAGGTGCAAACCTCCTTCATTGATGCATTTTGATTCTCTACGATCAATTTTCTCATTTTGGTGTTGACTCTAGCAAGTTGCCCTTGCTATTGAAGAATGAATTCCTATATTTGATCTCTTTGAGCATCAACATTTCACAAGTGATGATTTTGTGCAGTCAGTTTCTCATTTTCTTAGCACATCTAATTTAATTCCTTCTTAATTAAATGTGTTTCAACTTCTACCATAGACTATTTGAAGATGGCCATTGTTGCTTCCTCCTCAGCCTTTTAAAGTAATTCCTAAAGCTATTTGATAACTTCATCTCTTGTCATTGCTAAGCTGAGCATTTTTTGCTCTACAAGTTGGGCATGAAGTTTAGCAACCTCTGCAGCTAAGCATTGATTCTAATCTTGGGCTATTTCTAGTTTCCCTTTCAAAATGATGCATTTTCCCCTTGCATTTGGTAGCTCTGACTAGGTTGCAATGATGTTCTCCGAAAGATCAAAGATATCTAGAGTTGGTTGCCCAGTTCCCACCAGTCATTCTAGCAGTTGTTCATGCTAAGCTGCATTCATTTTTCCACTAACTATGCCTACAAACATCTATGCATCTTGGATTGTAAATACATCTAGCAAAAATTTCGTCAATGCATTTAGTAATTCAACTACATGATCAACTTCCACTTCTACCACTATTTTCTTTGGGCAAAGAAAATGGAACCACCCCTCTCCATCTAGCTAATTGTTTGAGCCACCTCATTAAAGTGACTCATTACTAGTTGATACAAAAATGGATCTAACCTACTCATTCCTACCTACTTCTCTTATTCACTTAAGAGCTACTCTTGTACTTGTTGTAAATGCTTAAGGATTATGTGGGCCTCTGGTGTTATCTCCTGAGTGGGTGGTGGTGGTGACAACTCCTCTTCTTGGATGGTTGCTAGTGTTTTATCCTTCATTATTTCTGCACATGAGGCCAAGGGAGTATGCCTAAGAGTGTCATTGGAATAGCAAAAAATACCTACCCTTTTACAAAGTTTTCTTATCAAGCACAAAAAGGGCAGGGTCCTCCTTCCATGTTTGTTCTCCTTGAAATGCTTCTCAATCTCCAAATAGATTAACTGTGTAAGGTTAATGGAAAATTTCCCACTTACAGCAATGCATGCACGAGCGAAGAAGGTAATCACCTTACTTGGCCTCACCATTGGATTAAGGTGATAGGCTATAATCTTGAAATAAATTCTCTCCACCGGTGTGAGTGCACCATACTCCTTATAGTCCACCCCATAACATTGCTAGGTCCACTCTCTTTTCATCTTAGGGTTGTCTTTTGTTGATATTTTTGCAAGCTGTGTTTTGATGTCAAGTAACCCCAATGCCTATGCAATGGCCTCCATCGAATAAGACAGTTGAATGTCCTTGATCTTTACAATGAACCTTGGCCTTTAACTATTCCAAAGAGATAAGTCTCTCCCATGTACCACTCTCCACTGGTTGAGATGATTGACCACATGGGAGAGGTTTGCAATGGTGTCCTAAAATCTTCTGGAGCTTTCTCCAAAAATGGCCTAAATTTTATTTCTTAAAGAACTAATCTTTGGAGCTCTCAAGACTTGATGATATATAAATAGGCTTGAGTCAAAGTGACCTCAAGCCTAGGCACATGTTTAGATGCTTCTCCTCATTGAGATTGTTTAGTAGGCACTTCTTCTTCTAAAATTTGTTGAACAAATTCCACTTCAAGTTCCTCCCAAAGAGGTCCCATTGCATGGGTTACCTCTTGTTGTTCTTAGCCTTATTCCTACTTGCTCCTTCTAACTCTAGGTCATTTCTCCTATGGTTGCAAGGGTTCTCCTTCCTACAAGAGCTTTTGTTTGGGTGCCATTTGTAATCACAGTAAAACCATGGATTAGCAATCATTGTATAACCTTAAAACAATTGGGATACCTTAACTCTTGAGGGTAATTACACTTGGCTAAGCTATTATTATGGTTAATTTAATCAACTTAATTATTATTTCTATTTATTCCTTATCATTGATAAATCATCCTAGAGGTTGTTGGAAAGGTTAACCTANTATTTATTCCTTATCATTGATAAATCATCCTAGAGGTTGTTGGAAAGGTTAACCTGGAAAAAGTTGATATTTATGTATGATTAAAGTTACTATCCCTTAGGAAAGTTAGGAAAAGTTTTTGAAAATTACATTAGAAACCTTAAGGTTTGTGGCCCCCATGATAAAGATCTTACATCCAATAGGTGTAGGTTTGAAAAATGGAGTGATTTGGACAAACGTTTTGAAAGTTATGGGCTCTAGAAGCTTTTGGGCTTAGAAAAATTGCAAAAATTTCCCTTGTGTTATGAGAAAATGACAAAAAATTCCAAAGTGCTTAGTGGTATATATAGAGTTTTTGTATTGCATCAATGAGGCCTTGATGACAGGGCCCCATCGATAGGGTTAACTGCATAGACGAGGCCTCGACGATGCAAGTGTTAACCATCATTGACTTTCATTGACTTTGGTCAAACTTTCAAAATATAAGGAATTTTTCAATGAAATTGGGGTCAAATGAAAGCTTAGAAGACCAAGAATAGTATGAAATCATGAGAAAATGGAATTGAAGTTCATAAATTCTGAAAATATGAAGAAAATTTGATTTAATGGATGAATGCAATGAAAGATTAGGAAGTACTGAGCAGTTTACTTAATGGAAAATATGAAATATAGGATTGTAATGATGTCAAAGGTAAGAAACCTTAACTAATCAAGCTAAAATCTATGCAAGTGGGTCCTCCCCATAGTAGGCTCATGCCTGTTTTTTCCCTTGCATAACCTCAACTAAGAAGTCTATNGGCTCATGCCCTTTTTTTCCCTTGCATAACCTCAACTAAGAAGTCTAGGGGTTCCATAGTTGATTTAATGATCATGACAAGGACCAACCCAAAAGAATCCACTTAAGAATCCCAATACGTCAAACTAAGACATAGAGAATAACATAGAACCTAGATGTGAGGTGAGTTATGGTAGCATGAATGGATGATAGAGAAGGTGGGATGGAGTTCCAAATTGAGGTCATAAGAAGTCCCTTGTGGATTTGTGGTTAAAATGACCCAAGAAGTTCCATCCTTAGTCCAGACCAAAACCATTCACTTTTAGTAACTTTGCATTAGCACTCTAAGACTGATCCACCCACTTAAGACACAAGAGTGCCCTCACAGGACAACCACCATTCCAAAAGAGGAAAGAGAGAGAGGTAGGAAGTGAGAGAAAGAGAACCTTACTTAGAGGGAACCTTCAAGCATAGGTGTATATCATTCGAGTTCCATAACTAGTGCTTTTAGCCCTTTTATTTGTCCAAGGGATGTTCTTTGAATTTCCATTGGTTTCTTTTGAAATGGAAACCACACCATGTGAGGACTTTATTCATGTTGAAGGAGTGTGCTTTGAATTCCCATGATTTTTTTGTTTTTTTTTTTAAATGATGGGAACCACACCATGCAACGACATTATTTGACTTCCTATCATTCGGTGGTACAAAATGGTAAGAAGTCTATGAAAAACACTCAAGCACTCAAGAAAGAAGAAGAGTACAAAGAGTATTAAGTTCCCTTGAAATCACACCCTTTACAAAGCTTTGGATCCTTTCCAATTCTGAAACTACCAAGGTCACTGATTGATTAAAAACTTCTTTAATGAAAAAGAGACCTCAAATTCCTAGAACAAGCAAAACCATAGAGTTCTTTGGATGGGTGGATGACATGGACTCACTACCTATCCCATGAAAAATAAAACATGTCAAAGTCATGATACATCAGAATTCAAAAATAAAATCCAGACATCAACAATCACACATTAAGCACAAACCATCATTAGTAAAAAGCAATAGTAGCATTGTGTCCTATGACAATAAAGTAGATTTATTACATCAATAAGAAAATATCACACTTAATCAAAAGAAACACAAGAGATAAAATAAAGTAAAATATATTAGAAAGTGTAAAATAATCAAGAAAAATTAAATGTACTAAAAATGGTATAAAATTAAAAAAATTTGAAAATAAAAAATTTGTAAAATAAAAAATGTAAAAAATAAAAAGGGTAGAAAAATTGAGAGGCCATGGTAATGGTTAGCATGGATGGCCATCTCCCCCATGACTAAGTTGGAAGAAGGAGATCTAAAAAATAGAACATGGGTGTCCATCAGGTGAGGTGGTATTTACACTGGCCAATCTTGGTTCAAGGAAAGGCTTGACTTGTTGGATATTGACAACTACTTTTTATTTGGGCTGTCAGGTTTGTAAATTATCATGGCCCCAAAGGAAAAGGTTTGATCAATTATATAAGGTCCCTCCCACAATGTTTGAAATAGATTAGTAGTGGGATGGAAGTCTTCATGGATGACTTCCCCACCTATGGAGCTACATTTGAGCAAGTCCTAGACCATCTTGAGCAAGTGCTCAAAAGCTATGTGAAGATCAATGATGAGCAGTGAGGTACCTCTACGCCCAACCATACGAATCACAAAGAATTCATGTGCAACTTAGTCAAATTCTATGGACTTTATTGTTTCCAGTGCACTAGTTCTTCAAGAAGTGAATCTAGCCTTAAGGTCCATCATTATCCTTCCAATTACACTTATGATGCATGTTGGTATGGTTAACTGTAACTGAGGCATCCAATTTTTATCATTTTATGTTTTATGTTTTGGGTGATTGAAATGTAGGTAAAAGGAATTTGATTAACTAATATGAATTAGTTAACTAACTATTATTAAGCTAATCCTAACATAAGTATCCATTCCTACTTTCCATACACACCCTAAACCCACATATCCATTGCTAGGCAACCAAATGTTACCCTACTAGATGTACCAGGAAATAATGTTGCAAGGTTTACCAAGTGAATACATGTTATGCTCGAACCAGTCATACTTATGTATTTAATCTATCTAGCTCAATAACCTCCTTAATTCAATTTCTAGAAAATAATTGCAAAATAATTGAGAATAATCAACAAATAATTGAAAATAATGAATTCATAAATAGAAGAGCTAATCTATCCAAAATGCTACAAGGTTTATCAGAAAGCTCATCTTTATTACTGCACACACTATCATGCTCAAGTACAACAATGCTCGAATAAAGATCCATAAACTCAATGACTCTTGCTACGGGCACTCAGGAAAAATAATTATAACTTTCAAATAGAAAAAATGCAAGAGCTTCACTATAATTAAAATTTGGGCTCCCCATAAATGTGACAAGTAGGAACGTATTTATAGGCAATTGACAAACACGGTGTCAACAAGGCATCATTGACGCGATCGGCTACGTCGACGAGGCCTCATCAACGCAGCCAACCAATGATGACTCATCAACCAATCTTTAGCTTAATTGGTAGAATATTAATTTGATTGTTCAAGAGGGCATTGTATTGGGGCACAAAATCTCACAAGTAGGGATTGAGGTTGTCCTTGAAAAGATAAGGATCATCCAAGAAATCCCCCGTTAACTAGAAACTGTAAAAATGTCTAGTTATTCCTTGAACATACTAGCTACTACCAATGATTTATAGAGAATTCCTCTAAGATCACAAAATTGTTGGCCAAGCTAATAAAGAAAGATTCTCCATTTTCTTGGACTAAGAAATGTGAAAAAGCATTCCAATAGCTGATGAAGAAACTTGTAGAAACTCCAATTTTACATGCACCTGACTGATCTAGACAATTTCATGTTATGACAAATGCATCAAATTATGCCTTGGGGATTGTGCTTATATAGTTGGATGATAAGAAATGTCCATATTATATCCACTATGTAAGCTAAAGCATTGTGGGTGCACAACTAAACTACAAAACCACAGAAAAAGAATTGATGGCAGTGGTGTTTGCTCTAGAGAAGTTTAGGCACTATGTGTTTGGATATAAAGTGTTTGTGCACATGGACCACAATGCAATTTGCTTCTTGATGAATAAGCCAACAATGATCCCCTATGTCATACAGTTGCTGGTGATCTTGTAGAAATTCAATCTTATGATGGTAGATCGAAAGGGAACTAAAAATGTGATTGTTGCTCAATTGTCTTAGTTATGATGGAAGAACACACAGGAGGAAAGCCCACTATTTAGTCAATTTCTTGATGAAATTCTCTTTGCTGAGGCTATAACTAAATAATTATCCACTAAGTCTAAATGGTACAATGGCATTCTCACCTATCTTCTCACTCAAGAGATGCCACAAGTGCTGGACCACTAGAAGAAAAAAAAATTCTTCATCAAGTGAAACACTTCATGGAAATCAATGGGCACCTCTACAAGTTGTGCACTAATGGACTAGTTCATTGGTATGTCCCTAATGCTAATCAATTGCACATTCTCTAGGATGCTCATGAGGGTTCTTGTGGGGGCCACTATGCTAGGAGACATAACCATTAAAATTATAATGCTAGGGTATTATTAGCCAACACTTTTCAGGGATGCTCATCCATTTGTTCATCTTGTGAACACTACCAACAAGATGGTGGAATGACTACTTGAATGGAGGGGCCTCATTAGTGGATTTAATGACTAGAACTCTTCAACATTTGGGGCATTAACTTCATGGATCCCATCATACCCATGTAAAATGAAAAGATGTACATCATAGTTGCTATTGACTATTGTATGAAATGGGCAGAATCAGCAACCATCACCAATTGTACATCTTCTACTACTTCTTGGTTTGTATAATAGAATGTTATAAATAGGTTTGGTGTGTCACATGCATTAATTTTTGATAATAGAACCCACTTTATAGGCACTACCTTTTGGAAGCTCATGCAACTCTTGGGAGTTGAGAATAAATTAACAACACCTTATCACCCCCAAGCCAATGATCAAGCAGAGGTTACTAACAAGGAAATCACAAAGATTCTAACAATAACTATTAGCAAGTATAGGAGAGATTGGAGCACGAAACTCAATGATTCCCTTTAGGCCTACTAATCAACATGGAAACTCCCTATTGGCTATTCTTCCTATGAGCTAGTGTACAAAAAATTACCAACTCTACCTATTCAATCCGAGCTTCATATACTATTAAGAGTCTATGACCTTGGCCTTGACTTAAGTCTAGCATAAAAAGAAAGATTAATGAATCTTAACTTGCTAGATGAAAATTGATTGGTGGCTCTATCATCTAATGAGTTTCACAAGGCATTTAACAAAAAACACCATGACCTTAGAATTAGGAAAGTCAAATTTCAATCGAGAGATAAGGTCCTCTATTGGAACCCCACACACATACCTCAATAGACTAAGTTTTAGAAATTGTGGGAAGGACTTTATATCATTTATGAAACTTTTCCTTCTAGAGCCATGTTGATCTACAAACCTAAAAGGCTAAACAAGAAGCAACTAGCAAACACACAACAAGTCAAACCTTTCCATGAGCCTAAGCAAGCTAGTGCAACAATCACCTCATCGGATGGACAACCATGCTCAATCTTCTAGATTTACTCCTTTCAACTTACTTGTGGGCAAGATGGCCATCCATGCTAACTATATAATTGGCTCCATGGTTTTTCATCTTTTTGTTTTATACATTTTTGTTTTACACATTGTTATTTTTACAACTTTTTGTTTTATGCCTTCTTATCTTGCACCTTTTTGTTTTTATGTTATTAATTTTTTCCAATTTTGTTTTACAACATCATTAGTATGTTTTATTTTTCTTAAAAATTTTACAATTTCTTGTATATTATTCTTTATTTTGATGTGATTTTCTTATTGTGTTTTAATAATAACGTGCCTTATTGCCAATTGGGTATAATGTGGTTTGTTTGATGTGGGCATGTGCTATTTGGTAATTTGATTATTAGTATCTAGATTTTAGCTTTGAATTTTGTTACTAATAACTAGGACATGGTTTCTTTTTCATGAAATAGGAAATGAGTCCATGACATCCACCCATCCACAGACTCTATGGTTTTCCTTGTTTTGGAAATATGAGGTCCCTTTTTCATGAATAAAACATTAATGAACTTGTTCCCTTGATAGTTTCTAGACTTGAAAAGGATTCAAAGGTGTGAAAGGGGACTCGATACTTTTTTTTACCTTTCTATTTACTTCGATGCATGTGAGTTTTCATGGATTTTGTACCACTCCATGTCGATCAATAATAGGAAGTTGAATAAGTCTTTACATGGTGTGGTTCCCTTTTAAAAAATTATGGGAATTCAAAGCACATCCTTTAGATAAAATAAATGGGCTATAAGCACTGCTTATGGGACTAGCAAGACATGTTGCCCATGCCTAAAGGTCCTCTCTAACTAAGGCCCTTTCTCACTTCCTACTTCTCTTTTCTTCTTAAAAAAAGGAATAGTGGCTTTTCTATGGAAGCACTCTTGTGTCTCAAGGGGGTGGACTCGTCTTAGAGTGGTGATGTGAAGTCATTAAATGTGGTTGGTTAGTTTGGACTAAGGATGGATTTTCTCAGGTCACTTAACTACAAAATTCACAAGGGATTTTATGTGATCTTAATCAAGAACTCCATTCTAGTTTCTCTCTCATCCATCTATGCTTTCCATGCCTCACAGCACTACTGGTGTTCATGTCATTATTTGATTTCTTGGTTTGATGTGCCAAAATTCTTAGGTAGTTTCTTCCAGGTTTTCATACTTAATCACCCATGGGGCCCATGGACTCTTTGGTTTGAGGCTATGCAAGGGCAACAAAGGGCCTGTGCCTACTTTGGGAAGGACCCACTTAATATCTTTTGGTTGGGTTAGTTAAGTTATTTATCCTTAAACATTCTCACAATCAAATACTTTTGTGTGTCCCATCGATGACATCCAATGGTGTGCATCACAACATTTTTTAGTGAAATCCTCTTTTTTGTTGTTGTGAATTATTTAACCCTCTTTAAGTATTTCATCACATTTGGGCTTTTCAAAATTTAGTAATGGACTGCTTATCCATTTCATGCCATTTTGAGTCTTCCCACTAACACTATTAAAGGAATCAATCCATTATAATCACAACCTAGCCAAGTGGAACTACAATGAGACAAGGTACCTAAAAGCTATATGTTACACATTGCACACTAATCTATGATTTTGTTATGATTGCAGTGGAAAGCATGGACTAGAAGTAGGACTATCTTCATCAAAGAATAAGCAATAGCATCAAGCAACAAGGAGCCTTCATGATCATTCAATTTTCTTCCTTGCTCTTTAGCTACTAGAGGAGTTGGATGTCAGTTTTGGCCAGGGTGTTCAATTCTACTATCATGCATACATAGTTTTTTAAAAGATTGTAAATCCATACACTTGGGCACTTTGAGTCTATTTGTTTCATTCAAGTCAGTTTTCATATCAGTCAATAATCCCATACCTTTCCAATATTTTGTAAGGGACTTTTTTCTTCTTTTGTTCACTCGAGGACGAGTTTCCATTTATTTGTGGTGGTATGATGAAGAGTATTTTGTCTAGCTCTAATATTGGAGCCTTGATATTGGATACCTGATATCAAGGATCATGAAGCAATGTTGGATATTTGATATCATGGGATATGTGCTAGCCTATAAATATCATGCTTAGGCACATAGTTTGGATATTAGTTTTTGTCATAGCATAGCAGAGCTCTTGCAGTATCTTTTCTCCAAAGTTAGAATATTTTCCAAAGTGCCTATAGTAGGAGTCATTGAGTGTACATATCTTTGTTTGAGCACTATTGTACTTGATCATTGTAGTGTGTGTGGAAATACAGAAAAGCTTTCTGATAAATCTTGCAGCACCTTGGCTAGCTTAAATATTTTATTTATGCATTTAATGTTTCATGTAATTTTCTTTAATGCTTCTAAGTAATTATGCTAAATTAAGCTAGCTAGATTAAATAGCAATTGATTAAGCACATAAGTATGACCACTTCGTGCATGCACATGATGCTTGGTAATCCCAGCAATGCTTAATGTTTGATAACCCAATAGCATTATACGTGTTCAAGATATGCATGGAAAGTGGGATTGGATACTTATGTTAGGATTAGTTAGGTGTAGCTAGTTAGATTTAAGTATCAATTTAATCATTTTATTTTATTTCTCATTTTTTATCCTTAGGTGACTTAAAATATAAAACATAAAAAAATGATAAAAATCATGTGCCTCAATCACACTTAAGCATACAACTAAGCTCCACAAGTGTAGTTGAGAAGACAATGATTGACATTAGATTTCACATCTTGGAACCAGTGTACTTGGGAACTTAAGGTCTGCAGAATTCTACTAGATCATGCATGAACACTTGTGATTCATATGTTTGACCATAGAGATAATTCACCGCTCTTCAACATCCCTAATTATGAGGCTCTTAATGGCATTCATAATAAAGATGATGATGAAGCCACTGATCTTGATATTTGATGAATCAAATTTCTTACACTTGTAAACAAAAACAGTTATCTAAGAATGCTCATAAGAGGCATGATCATCTTTGTGAGCTTACTAGAGATCCAATTGTAGCCATAAAGATGATCCTCAAGTACCAAAATACTTTTGTCTTAACAAGTTTTATCACTATCATCAACTACTTATGCATAAAATTCATTTTTCCACTATTATGGATGACCAAGATTCATCAATTACAAGAGACGTTTGTAAGATAAGGATATATACATCTAGGTAACTCTTACCCATCTTGTAGTAATGCTAGAAATCTTAATTAGTTAAGGTTATTTAAAGTTCCTCCTAGAAGGCTAGCAACAATGGCCTAAGTCAATCTTGTCTTATTTGGAACTTATTACTCTAAGCACCTAGCCCTGGTAATTTGGAATTACTCATTTGTATCTAAGACATATGTATTAGTAAGTTTAAGGGATTTAACCTAGCCATAAGATTGTCTCATCCCTACTTAGGATCATTATTGTGAGATCTAGAGGGAAACTAATACTTAAGGGGAAATGTTATCATGTCTTTCTTCTCCTTAGTATATAGGACATAATCTTGATGTAAGTGGATAGGCTTACATCATACTTACCAAATCATAGGATAAAAGTATTATATCATTGCATTCAATGGTTGCCATATCATTTGCACATCCACCATCTATAATGTTTCTCACTTGCAAAATCTACTCCTGCAATGCTCACCTACAAAATCTACTATGTTTCTCACCATGCTCTACTACCACCATGGATGTCATTTTCACCTGTGCCTATGCTACTGTTACCACCACCACCTTTTCCATCATAGAAAAAATTATTGATATTTTTGGCAATCCACAATGTTCATAGACATCACAAATTCCATGAACAGCTAGCTTCTTGACAATAGTCACTATCACCATGAAAACCTATGTCCTCTAATAGCCCATAGATACTATCAATGTTTAAGAAACCTACGTCCTCTGGCATCTCATGGATACTACTAGTACCAGAAAAACCTACCTCCTCCTGCACGTCATGGACGCCACCAACACTAGAGAAACCTACATCATCCAACACATGTGGATACCATTGACACCAGAAAAATCTACCTCCTCTAGCATGCTACAAGCACCATTGATGCCAGAAAAACCTACCTCCTCCAACATCCACGAATACTACCAACACTAAAAAAACCTATCTATTAGTGATGGAAAAATTTTTCAATAGTTGACAAAAAAATGTCAAAATCAAGATGAAAAAATTAAATATCTAAACATGAAGAAATTTTCTAAAAGCAAATTGATATGTCGGTAATAGTTGTAATAAGAATTTCATAATTAAGCATGTTCATCCTGGAGTAGTACTAGGATGGATGATCTCTCAAGAAGTCTTGTCTTCCATGCCTTAAGTCTTGAAGTCCAAAAGCCATAAATTTTGATTTCAAAATCCTTTTTCAACAAAAAAAGAGTTGTTTCCTACAAATTCAACCTCCCAAACATAATGGTAAAGTCCAATCTACCCCATATAGCTCCAAAAATTAGTTTTTCTCCTTGTCCAACATGGTGCCTCAAGACCCTTGGAGACTCATTTTAGCATAACTTGAGCATAAGATGTCCATTTCTAACATGTAAATAGTCATTCCTAACATTTTTCATTCTTCTAAACTCAATGGTGAGGTTAGATTTAGCATCCAAATATCTAAAACATAGATGATCTCTTAAACTATACCTTAAGAGGCCATAACTTAGACTAACTAACTATGCATAACAATTTATTTGTTAGGACTTCAAATTTAACCTCTTGAACCTTAGGATTAAATGCTTAGCCTATGATGATAGTTAGTCCCAGATCACTAACCCATAGTGTATCATTAGTTACACTATCGGAGTCAATGTTCTAGGGGGTAGAAAGGACTATTAAAATGAGTGTAGTGGATAGGATGAGGAGGAATAAAAGCTTTATGGTTTAATTGAGAAATACTTGTGATATTTTGAAATCTTGTGATGTCATGTGAAATGTACTATGTAATACCTAAGAAATTAAGAAATTGAACTGTGAAAATCAAATTATTGAAAAATTTACTATGAAAAATTCAAACAAGAATAAAACTTGAGAAATATGAGAACTAATAAATTCTTTCATTATTTTATAAAAAACATTACATTAGGCCTTTTTTCATAATACTTGATGAGTGTTGAGGTACCCCCTACACTCAACCATACAAATACGAGTGTTTCACGCATGATCCGGTCGAACTCCGCAGACAGACTAGTTGTAGTATCTAGACAGTTACTTGTAGATCTTAGTTCATTGTCTTTCCACGTGAACTAGTATTAGCTTTGTCACGTATGTTTTAGTCTAGAGTGAGGTGTATGATGTGTTCCTACACTAATGCTACTCCTAGGTATGATGGAAAATAATATCAACTAAGCTAGGAGAGAGGATGAGAGAGAATCTAACTAGCCTAAGTGTGATGATCATCTGTTCCTTAATCATTCATACACATCTTGGACCTCCTACATGACTACCACTAGGATTACCAAGCGCATGGCCTAGGTACGCTACTAGGTTACCAAGTAGTCACACTTAAATGCTCGCGATTAAGTCGTACTCATTCTGCATTACTAGGAGATAAGGGTAGAGAGATATCAACTAAGAAAGTAATAAATAACAATAATAATTAAATAATTAAGCTAAGTGGATGCTACAATGATGAAGTAATCTCAATATTTATTGCCGATCATGTGCGTGTCCAAGTACGTCACACTTGAATAAGGATGTCATACAATTACAACCATCAAACTGCGGGCATGCACTAGGAGAAACGGTTGAGAGGAAAAACTAACAAAAACTCCCTACCTTAATACTAAAAAATTTCCATACCAAATCTGCCTACCTCTTATTTATAGATGAGGAGACAGGCTATGATATCATGTACGTGATATCACATCTAGGCTACGATATCACATACGCGATATCGTGGGTGCGATATCATAGCCAACAATTCATGACTCATCATACCCCCATGACTGAATGAAAACTCGTCCTTGAGTTAAAGTGAGAACAAGCTCCATTGATTACACAGTGGATAGGTATGGGATTATTGACTGACTAGAATGGATTCATGCCACAGTGTAGAATTAGAACAAAATTGAGACACAACATGAAGAATGCAAAAGAAAATTTTATAACGAAAAAATTGGGTGGAACTCATGTAGTTCCTGGTGGCGGTGGCTCCTCCATGGGTGCCTTTCCCTTGTCCTGTGCTCAAGGTCTTGGGATTTGATAGAGTTGAAGTATGTCTTGGATTTTCTCCTCTTGTAAGGCCTTGAATGCCTTGTCATGCACGTAAGTTTGCGCTTGTGCCATAGAGACATCCCAGTTAACCTTCTCTTTTTCTTCTGCCACCCTTTTATTCTCTATCAACAGTTTATTAAGTTGCTCAGTTTTGAAAGTGTCCTACTAGTTCTAAACAACCTTTGGCCCTGTATTCAGAAGGTTTAATACTTTTGAAATGGATTGAACAAAGAAATCAACAATCACACCACAAATGTTAACCATGGTGCCTTCTTCTTTGTTGTGCCAAAATTGGTACATTTCCCCTAAGTACCAAGCACCGCTTTCAAAGAGGGTAGGCGACAATGGGGACCCTTTGAGGTGATCCCTAACGGCCTCTAGAGAAAATTCTACAAAAGGTCCAAAGTTTAATTCTATGATCACTACAGTAAATATGGACCTTTCATGGATGGCCTGAACACAATCTTGGGGCAACATGAGATGTCATCCATGTTCAGACATTGCAGCAGCTCCTCCTTCCGCTTGCCTTGATTGTACATTAGTAGGGTCTTCTTGGTGGATACTAAATGATCGTTCTTCCTACTCTACATGTTTTTTGGCAGGAACTTATCCTTCACCTCTCCTAGGTCTCTTGATCCCACCTTAAGTAGGACCTTCTTGTTGTCTGCGTTTCATGGCCATCTACAATCACACGGGGCCAATCATTAGTAAGGTTGTTACCAAAGTTAGGTTATACCTTACTTCTTGCCTTAATGAGTTTTTTTTATCTCTATGTGATGTTAATTATTAGGAGAAAATGTCCCTGAAAGATTATAATATTTAATCCTCTTTGCTTAGGTGGTTTCCAAATCTAGTTTCCTGGTATAACTAAGGAGATGAAATTGTTTTTGGTGCATTTATCCTTAATTTTATAACTAATTACCCTTAATAATGTCCTTTGGGTGATGAAGAATTTCAAAAAATTTATGCACTATTCATCATGTGCCCCTCCCCCACAACTAAGCTGAACACTTTGGGTTCTAGCGAGCAAGTTATGGATATGAAAGCAAGGGGTGCACAATTGCGAGTCATAGAGAGAAATTTGAAAAACTTCGCCCACGTGAACAGTTGCAAATGATGTTGATTAGCATAGGGGAATTACGTATATATATATTTTTGGGATGTGATATCGCATACACAATAGCACGGATGTGATATCATGTTGGTCACGATATCACATACATGATATCGTGGCCTATCGAAGCTAGGGTACTTTATAGAATGCACCGAATTTTTAATATTTTTTTGAAATTAAACGATGTAAAATAAGGACATCTGGACTATTTTTAAAGGTTTCTAGGGTGATTCAACTAGTTTTGAAGGCACAAAAATTATGATGGTGTGGAATTTATCAATAAGGACCTTGGATGATAAGGGAGAGAACAAGGTTATGTGATGGTTCATAGGAACATTTGAAGCAGAGGGATAGTAATAAGGGAAAAAATATCATTGACAATATGTTGAGGGGAATAGATGATGTGTGAAAGATGTGTTATGAGTGAAAATTACAAAAATTATGCAAGTGGGTCCTCCCCAAAGCAGGTTCCAACCTATAATGCCCTTGCGTAACTACACCTTAAAAGTGTCCGTGGGCACTAGAAGGGTTAGATGTAATCCACACTAGTTCAGTATCACTAGAATGAGGTACAAATTCTACGCTACATAAGACATGAGATGCAATTACATGAACAACGAGATGAGATGGACTATAAAAGGGATTGTAGAGAATGGGACATGAGGTAACTGACCTAGGGCACAATGAATCCTACGTGTAAAGCATGATTAATGTGTCATTAACCCATCATTCCATGATCAGGACCAAGTCCATTCCTCTAATTAGTGACACCACATTATTTCATCCCATGATGAGCAACTATGAGAGTACCATAACAACAAGGTGTATGATCACTTGGCATTTTTTTCAAGGGAGGAGTGATTTTTTGCTTTGTGGCACTTTCTTTATTTTTTTTTCTAATTGCTGAAATCAGAGAAGCCGCCAACCCTCAGGCATGGGTGCATGTCTTTCCAGTCAAACCCCCTAGAACAGCATTGGATTTTTTAGTGCCTTTTGATTACTCTTACTCCCATTTTGCATTAGATCTACAAGGATCTTAGTACAACCACGTTGCATGATAACTCTCACATATGTCATCAAAGAGAATCTACAAGTCCCCTTAATGTCACATCCTAATCATTCCCTCTTGATCCATCCTTCTTCATTCTAGGTACAATGAATACAAAATTAAATTTAAGTTTTAAGAATGTCAAGAATATCACTGTACCCTCAAACAGAACCTCTTATTTGTAGAATGGATGAGTTGGTGTAATGGGATCACTGTCCAAATAATTGATCACTCGAGACTCGATAACATAGAACACACCTCAACCAATGAGCCACATGAGTGTTTTATTCGTAGATGAGCTTACTTATAAAAAGATAAAAAGATAAAATTACAAAAAGATAAAACAAGAAATTGAAAAATGAAAAACTGAAAAACAAAAAATTGTAAAATTAAAGAAAATGAAAAATATTTATTAATCCTACTTGTTATTAGAATGGGGGATATCCCCCATAACTAAAAGGTTGAGCATAGCAAGGATTAACAAATGAAATATGAGGATCCTTGCATGTTGGAAATATCGAAACTTGGTCATACTTAACCCATTGGGGTTCACACACCTGATTATAATAAGCATAGTGGGGCAATTTATAAGATGTGGTTCCTAGGTAAAGGGTTGACCCACTATGATACTTGAGACCATAAGATAGCAAGCAAGGATCAGGATGTCATCCTCCATGGCTGTATTCATTGGGCCATATGGTTGTTGGAGTGTTAATTGGTGGCCCTAATGAAGTGACACAATGCATTGGGTTTGAGGAGAAGGATGCACCACAGTGTTGGACTTGTGCTAAGTTGGAGAATGTAGTGGCCTTGGAACTGTGTTGTCCCTTCCTACGGTCATGTCTAAGAAGGGATGCCTTTGATGTTGAGGAGGTCTCTCACTACTGTTGGCAATAGTAGCATAGGTAATGTTCGTGGGTTGTTGCTATGGTGTAGACACTTTAGGAATAGTTGGTGGCGATGTAGAAGGAGGGAAAGGATGAGAATGTTAAAATTTAGGAGAAGTGTAAGGTACAAAAGGGGGTGGTTGTGTTGAGGACATGGGCTGATAGTATTGAGGAGAATGTTAATGCAGCGAGATAGAGGATGTTGATCCAGTTGGGGAAACAAGATGTTGAACTAGATAAGCATTTAGATTTAGATGATATGAAGGGTGTCTCCAGTTTAGGAATGGCTTCCCCCACAACTGGGATTGTTTCTACTATGATCAAACATAGTATCTCTGTACAAAATCTGGGTGTAACGTGCTTTCCCAATGCTCATATAAATGTAACAAGATTGGGCATTGGCCCTTAGGGTGATCGTACAGGAAAATGTTGCATTCATAC
>MNCI01024433.1:183251-215686 GCA_015680685.1 Gnetum montanum | reverse complement strand
TCGTAGTTTTTATAGTTGACCTTGGGCATACATCCCTAGGGTCTCTCTTGTTTCATCACGTGATATGATACATTAGCCTTTCCTCAAAGAACTCATGGCCTAGACAGTTGTTCAACAGTGCATAATATCTTTCTAAGGCCATGTTGAAGGGTTCATGTTGTGCTTGTTTCCACTCTTGGATTTGTTTCCTCAAGGCTGACACTCTTTCATAGGTTTGATATCTTTCATTAAAGATTTCTACCATTTTTGGCCAACATCAAATTCAATTTGGTTTTAACGATCTATAACATACTTTTGCTTGGCCAACAAGTTTCATAGGAAAGAGCTTGAGTTTTTGCCAACCGTTATCAATGTTGTTCCCTACACAAGCATCGTAGAAGGATTGTAAATGTTGTTGTGGATCTAAGTCATAGCCTCCTGA
This sequence comes from Gnetum montanum, assembly GCA_015680685.1. Classification (NCBI taxonomy): domain Eukaryota; kingdom Viridiplantae; phylum Streptophyta; class Gnetopsida; order Gnetales; family Gnetaceae; genus Gnetum; species Gnetum montanum. The sequence continues at coordinate 215,265 of MNCI01024433.1, read as the reverse complement.
GAAATTAGGAAAGTTGTTTAAATCGAGCCTGGGTAGGCAACTCTCTTTATGATTCCTACAGGAGATTTGAATAGCCTCTTGTATTTGTGTTAGGCTTGTAGTGGCCAGTAGGGGTTCATCGTCATTGAGTAAGTTATGCTTTCATGTGTTGGGATAATGCTACCTTCGTTTATGTTTATAAGAAACCCCCACCTCGGATTGTGTACTCCAATCTTCATTATCATATAATTCATTGGTTCTCCAATGAATTGCCTCACTAGATGTGGCATTATTGCAGTCTTGTAGGAGAGGAATGGTTGTGAAATTGTGTGTGAATTTGTATGTGACCTTTTGCAATTATTTCTTCTTAAAAGATATATCATTAACTCCTATACAATGACCTTGTATGATATAACTAATCTTGATAACTAGCACTGTCCCCAACAATGGCACCAATGATGAGTGGTGAGGTACCCCTACACTCAACCATACGAATACAAGCGTTTCACGCACGATTCAGTTGAACTCCGCATNACCCCTACACTCAACCATATGAATACAAGCGTTTCACGCACGATTCAGTTGAACTCCGCAGACGAACTAGTTGTGATATCTAGATAGTTACTTGTAGATCATAGTTTGTTGTCTTCCCACCTAGACTAGTATTAGCTTTTTCACGTATGATTTAGTCCAGAGTGAGGTGTATGATGTGTTCCTACACTAATGCTACTCCTGGGTATGATGGGAAATAATATCAACTAAGCTAGGAGAGAGGATGAGAGAAAATATAACTAGCCTAAGTGCGATAAGAATTCATTCCTTAATCATCTGTATACATCTTGGACCTTGTGCATGACTACCACTGGGATTACCAAGCGCATGGCCTAGGTATGCTACTGGGTTACCAAGTAGTCACACTTAAATGCTCGCTATTAAGTCGTACTCATTCCGCGTTACTAGGAGATAAGGGTAGAGAGATATTAACTAAGAAAGAAATAAATAACAATAACAATTAAATAATTAAGCTAAGTGGATGTTGTAATGATGAAGTAATCTTGATCTTTATTGCCGGTCATGTACGTGTCCAAGTACGTCACACTCAAATAAGGATGTCGTACAATTACAACCATCACATTGCAGGCATGCACTGGAAGAAAGGGTTGAGAGGAAAAACTAATAAAAATTCCCTACCTTAATACTAAAAAAATTCCTTAACAAATCTACCTGCCTCTTATTTATAGATGAGGAGACAAGCTGCAATATCGTGTACGTGATATCGCATCTAAGCTGCGATATCGTGGGTGCGATATTGCAGCCAACAATTCATGACTCATCAATACTGTAGCTCTTCTAACTACTTTTTATAAAAAATGAAAAACTCAACTAAGATTTGAAATTAACATGACTGAGTTAAACTCATCATAACTAACCACTAACTACTAGAAAAAATTTATTTTATAAAAAATATTATATGATAAAAAAATTTAATAGTTAAAAAAAGTTACTAACCCAAACAAATTTTTTCAAAAAAAATTCATTTAAGGTAGGAGAAAATAATTTCTACACTACACAATACTCAACATTCCCTCATTTAGTGTTGAAATTGGTTTGAGAATAGCTAAATTAGAAACTTGAAGATTTTTCTTCTCATCATCTACTTTGCACATACCAATCATGTTCAAAAGATACTTAATTCAATAAGCTTGCAATAGTTTAGTTAGTAAATCAGCTAATTGATCATTGCTTTGAACATGTACAGGCTTAATTATGTTATTTGATGTTAATGTGCTTGTTGTTCTTATGAATTATGTGCCCTTTAGACAACTATATTGTTGTTGTATTATCAACCAACATGGAAATCTGAAGCTCAACTTCAAAACTTAGCTAAGAAAATAACTTTGTTAGCCATAAAACATGCTAAAGATATTCAGCCATAGTAATAAATTCTACCTCACATGATGACAGGCTTACACTATTTTGTTTCTTTGTCTTCCAATAAAGAGAATTAGAACCATGAAAAAAGCAACCAGAAGTTGACTTATGATCATCTACATCTCCTCCCTAATCAGCATAAAAAAAACATAAAAATTTCGATCCCCATGAATGAAAATAATGCCAAAATAAACTATTTTTTTAAATACCTCAAAAATGCTTCAAGGAATTAAGATGTGACTACCTTAGCTCTTACATAAACCTTGATAAAAAAAGCTGCATATTTTCAATTAGGCTTGCTGTGACACAAAAATATTAATGGACCAATCAGAGCTCTATATAAGGAAGGATCAACCAATGTAGTATCATCTTTCCTTGAAAGCTTCACATTTTGGAGAAGTGGACTTGTAGTAATCTTGGCTTCCTCTAGCCCATACTTTTCAATGATGGCCTATGCATACTTTGATTAATTCATGTTTAGATAATCTTCTTCTTGATCAATTTGGATTACTAAAAAATATTTAATGACTTCCATATCCTTCATCTCAAACTCACCTTTCTAGTCATGCCTAAGTTGCTCATTTAATTTTTCAGATATAGCCATAAAAATCGAGTCATCAACATAGAATGAAATAATGATGAAATCATAACCTTCAGGTTTAAAGTACAATGTAGGCTCAAACATACAACTCCTATAAAATTTCTTGAGAAAAATTCATTAATTCTCTGAAACCAAGCTTTTCAAGCTTGCTTTAGGCCATACAAAGCTTTATTCAACTTGCACATCTTATTTTCTTATCCTTGAACCTCAAAACCTTCAAGCTGATAAATATAAACCTCCTCTTCTAATTTTCCATTAATAAATATAGAATTAACATCAATTTGATAGATTTTTATACCTTTATGAGCAGCAAGGAAGACCATAAGATTAATAGTCTAAATTTAGCAACAGGAGAAAAAATCTAATCATAATCAGCATGCTTTCTTTTTTCTAAGAAAACCTCTTGCTACAATTCTAGCCTTGCATGCAATAATGTTACCAACTTTATTGGATTTGGTTTTGAAGATCCATTTCATGTCAATGACTTTCTTTCCTTTTAGTCTATCCACCAACATCTAAGTTTCATTTCTATTAATAGAACTCATTTCCTTCTTCATGAGTTCAATCCAAACTTGAGATTTGAGAGCCTCCTTGACATTTGAGGACTCATGTGCAAGAGCATCACATGTAACATGAGTAATGGCTTGATTTATTATCATTCTTCTATTAAATTCTTTGACCAACATTTAAGGTGGGTGCTCATTTTCCATCCAAAGTCTTGAGCTGTACTCTTGCTTTTTGCCTTGATCAAGCATGTGAAACTCATCAAGACCTACATTTGATTCATAAAATATAACATTTCTAGAGTAATATCACTTCCTACCAATGGGATCAAGACATTTATATCCACATTCTCTTGAATCATAACCAAAAAAAAAACACCTTTTGCCTCTATCATCCAACTTATCTATCAACTGATTTGGAATATTAACATAAAAAATACAACTAAACACCTTTAAATGAGATACATTTGGAGGAAAACCATAAAGAAATTGATAATAAGTCTTCTCTCTATTTGATGAAGTGATCAATCTATTAATTAAATGGTTTGTTATGTGGATTGCCTCATGCCAATACTCATTCAAAATTAAGGCATGTTTCAACAAACATCTTATCATCTCTTGTAAGACACCATTCTTCTTTTCTACTATACCATTGATTTGGGGTGAATACCCACATGTGGTTTATTTCTCTATTCTACATTTGGCACAATAATCATTGAATTCATTTGAAACAAACTCACCATCACAATCTAACCTAATTGTCTTAATCCTCAAATCAAACCTATTGTCAATAAGCTTCTAAAAATTCTTGAACATAGGAAATACTTTATCTTTGGAATGCAAAACATATGACCAAGCATACTTTGAAAAATCATCAACAATTACTAAAAAATATCTTCCTTCGTTTATTATAGTCTTGGGCATAGGTCCAACCACATCCATATGCAAACGTTCTAATGGATGTGCCTTCTTTTCCATATGAACTACATGAGGAAACACCTTTTTCTTACCTTTAAGACATGTATCACAAAATTTATTGGGAAAAATTAAGAACTTTAAACCAAAAGTAGCCTTGAATTTAACCAACTTCTCAATTTTTTTATAGGAGGCATGCCCAAGCCTCCAACGCTACAATCTTGCCTCTTCAATCTTGGTTGTAAAAGCAAACTTCTCATCATTATTATTTTTTACAAAAGCAACTCTAAGATAATAGATCTCATTTTTTAGTCTTGGGATCTTAGCTATGATCCTTGTTAAGTTTGAAATTATACAAATGTCATCTTAAAAAATAACCTTATTTTCCCCTTTCACCATCTGTCCAACTAAAAGTAAATAATTCGACAATTTTGGAACATAGAAAACATCATGGACCTGCACTTGAATTTGATTTTTAAGAGTAATAATGATTTTTCCAATTCCTTCAATATTAATCTACTCACCATCACCAACTTTTATTGTGCCCAAGTTGCCATTGGGCTCCTGCTCTATAAAAGTTTCTTTGTGAGGAGTCATGTGGTTTAAACAACCACTATCAAGGATTCCTGTACTTGAAGTGATATTATCAAACATGGGGAATGCTGCAAAATTTGACTTATCTTGACAATTTATAACTTATTTTCCTCTATCTTATGATGCAAGATTTTCTCCTTCTTGAGTATCTTGAATTGTGAGATTTTGAATACTAGTCTTTTGCCAGCATCTTTCTTCATAATGGCCTCTCTTGCCACAAAATGTACACCATGGAACTAATGAAGATGATGCATCTTGACCTTCTTTTGGTAGAAAATTTTTCTTACTACCTCTAGTACCTCCTCTTTCTCTAGAAAAATTCTAAAAACCTCTACCTTTTGGCTAAAATGCTTCTCTGAAATTTTGAGGCCTTATGTTATTTTATTATCTCTCTTCTCTTGAATAGTTAAATTTTCCTTCCCATCTTCTTTCTCTAGTGAATCTTCCACCTTTTAAAAGACCTAAAGCTACAACATAAGAATTTTCATTTCGATCTAAAATGTTCAATTTTTCTAAAGCCTTCAAATTTGAATCTGTAATCATTGTAAAGAACTTGCATTACCTTATTTACCTTCTATTGTATTATGAGGATTCAATTATATTCATCCAAATTTCTCAAAATAATGTGAAGCCTATCAAAAAAATAAGAAAGATCCTCTCCTCTTATAATACTTAAATTATAAAACTTAGTCTTGTATTTCATTTCCTTCAATTTCCTATTTGCCTCATTACCTTTGTACTCTTCTTGCAAGGTATCCCAACAAGCCTTGGATGTATCTCTAGTAATGATTCTAGCTCTAATTACCTCTAAAACACTAGTAGAAATAATCATCTTCAAAAATGAATCAGTCTTTCTATCTCTTTTGAGCTTATTCTTCCACTCTCTCATCATCAGATCTAGAGGCATAACAAAACCAAGTTCAACATACTTCCACACTTCATGAACTTGGAGAAGGAATTTCATTAGATATGACCAATAAGTAAAATCTTGAGAGCCAAAAAAAATAATAGAACACTTCAGAATGTCTTTGTTTTGTTTAGTAGCCATGAGAATGGATTAACTACTTTGATACCAATTATTGAAATGAGCACAATAAATAGGATGAGGAGGAATGAAAGCTTATGATTAAATTAAGAAATACTTGTGATATTATGAAATCTTGTGATGTCATGTGAAATGTACTATGAAATAACTAAGAAATTAAGAAACTAAATTATAAAAATCAAATCATTGGAAAATTCATTGTGAAAAATTAAAGTTGGAATAAAACTTGAGAAATATGAGAACTAATAACTTATTCCATTATTTTAGAAAAAACATTACATTGGGCCTTTTTCTTGCACAATAAGGAAGCTCTTCTAACTACTTTTATAAAAAATAAAAATAAACTCAATTGGGAGTTAAACTCAACATGATTGAGTTAAACTCATCATAACTAAGCACTAACTACTAGAAAAAAATTTTACTTAAAAAAAACATTACATGATAAAAAAATTTTAATAATTAAAAAAAGTTACTAAGCCAAACAACTTTTTAAAAAAATTATATAAAGGAGGAAAAAACAATTTCTAAACTACACAATTCTCAACAAGGACCCCTAGTGTAACATTATTTACATTGCTAGAGTTAGTGTTCTAACGGGGGTAGAAAGGGTATTAAGAGTCTAGGTAAGGTAGCTAATTATTATCAATCCAATGAATCAATCAATCAATTGAAGCATCAATTGGTAAATCAGACTGATCATGAAGATGTATATCCATTCTTCCTACAACCAAATCATGCAGCAAAATAACATGGAGAGTCATAATATTGTTTCAATAATGTGTATGATACGCATGAAGAGAAATGATCCAAGAGAGACTTCAAGAATGAGAATGAGAGTTGAAACCTATGGTGTGCTTACAAGATCCTTAGCCAATGAAAGATAACATCTGCTATGTCCATCATGGACCTTGGATTGGCATGAGTATTGATACCCATGCATCTTAGTAGAATTACAAGATTTGAATGTTGATTTCTTATATCTACAAGAAGTATTACCATGGGAATTTCTTTACCAACTACAAAGGTATTTATGAATAAAAATATTCTTATGAAAGTTCTTTGTTTGAGCCATACACATTATCCTATTATAAAAATCACAACATAGACAGTTGTGCGATATTTTACAAAGAAGTCAAGTTTGAACTAGTACATAGGTACAAAGGTTTGAATGAAAATTAAAAGATACAATCTTTGAAATTTCAAAACTTCAAATGAGTTACATAGCCTTGGCATTAATAGTTAAAATATAGTTAGAAAGATATATATGTACGATTAACAAATATTTAATTGCCAAATTAACATGTTCAGATCTCAAACTTTGCCAAGTGGCATACTTAATTAACTAAATAGAGGAATATTCAAAGAATAAGTCATTTGTAAACCATACAAATATCAATTTAGTATCATTCATCTTATATGAAGACTCCAATGCAAAATTTGGAAGTGGTGTTTAACAATTTTTAAATTATGAATGTGTAAAAGAATCCTTGGAAGAGGAACCTAATTTGAAAAAGATGTTTTCATCAATTCAACATGCAATTCCATTTACCAGTACATATTTTACTTACTTTGAATCTTCAATAGATAATTTAAAACCCAAAATTCAAGAACAAATGATGTTGTTAGATAGAATTCATCAAGAATAATAGTTTACTAATAAAATTTTCATGATTAATGAAGATGGGTCAACAACATTCTTCATTAAGAATCTAGATTATATTTGGTAAGGTGTTTAATTATTTCAAGCTACCAAGTTTCTAAAGTTAAATTCTAAAGAAGAAGTTGAGAAGAAGCAAGATCAAGCCCTATCATCCCAAACAAGATCATCTGATCATATATACCTTATGATAGAACTATAAGTATCTTTCATTTCCATGTTTGATCAAGATCATGGAGTATCTTAACCTTAATTTTATTTATAATCTTACTATTTTCTTCATTAAATAATTTATATTTTGATTAGGTAAATAAAATATCTTATGAGAATACAAGTTGGGAATAAAGAATTTACCCTACCTTCACTTGGGTGACTAGATACAAGCTATACTTTGTGTGATCTTCGTTAGGACTCATGATTGATAGTTGGTAGACCTTTAATTCACCTCTTATCATTACCTTAGAGAATGAGGTGAGTATTAATAAAATACTATTTATTTTCTAATATACTCTTCTCACTTATTTTTTTTGCAGAATAAGCTAGAGAACATTAAGATATACAACTTCAAGTCCAAAAAATAAATCAAATTATTGGAGCATAGGAGCATAAAAGGAGCATTTCAATTGGACAAAGATAGTGAACATGGACTCATTTGATAATGAACAAAACCTAAGTAGGATAAATTGTAATGTCCCCATTCCCAAATGTTGTTGCTACATAATGAAGATGGAGTTTCTCCATAACAAGTATTTTAATTATCATAACAAGACTTGAAAGAACAAGTTGTAATTAAGACCCTAAAGGGCATATTGTAATAATGAACATGTCTCTTGAGCTGATCTTTAAGATTTTGACCTAAGGTATTTATACTCTAGCATTAGAAGTTGTATCAGCATGGAGTTGCAAAGCTAAAAAAGACGAGTAATGGGTGTTGGGTGAAGCAAGATAGGAAGAGGATTGTCCATCCCTTAGGGCTATTGATTGGCCTAACTATGGTGGCAATGCTAGATTGCCTCTAAGGGATAGATGTTAAGATAACCCCAAGAAACTCTCAGAGCATGACTGAAATACACTATTACACATTAATAAAGCATTCTTTTCTTCTTTCCTTCTACATTTTTCTTGTTATTTTCTTTACACATAATGTCAAATGTTGCATATATTTGGCATTTTCTATGTTATCTTCTTATGCATAATGTTAAATATAATGTATATCTAACATTTTCCATGACATCTAGAAATGGGATGTCGTAATTTTCATGCTTCAAAATGAAAATATTAGGATTAGAAAAACCTCTTACAAAATCATTTTGGATCAAGTATCGAGATAATCTCTCATACCAAGCCCTAGGAACCTACTTGAGTCCCTAAAAGATCTTTTTTAGTTTATACACATGACCTCTCATATGTAAATCTTCAAAGCCTAGTTGTTGCTTAATGTGCACTGCTTCTTGAATGGTTCCATTAAGAAAAGATTCTTTTACATCCATTTGGAACATCATCATGTTGATGTAAGCAAAAACGACAAGTAGAATCCTAATGGATTCAAATTATGCAACTTTTGCAAAGGTTTTTTCATAGTCAATCCCTTCTTGATTATTGTAATCTTTTGTAACCAATCTAGCCTTGTTTCTTATGCTAACACTATCTATATTTAAATTGTTTCCAAAAATCCATTTTATCCCACTAAATCTATGTTCATTAGGCCTAGAAGAATTTTCCAAACATCTTCTCTAACAAATTGATTAAGGTTCTCATTTATGACTTGAATTAATGACCTATTATTTAGAGCTTCCTCAAGGTTGCTAGGTTGAATTTGAGAGAGTCAACAAGCAAAACCAAAAAATTCCTGAAGATCCTTTCTAATTCCTACCCCATCATAATAATTTATAATTTTTTAGTTTAGGTGATTGTCCTTAACATATTTCTAATGAGTAATGGAGTTTTGGAAGTTAAGGCAACTTGTTGGTTCTCTTTTCTTGGACTCTCTTCAAGGCTAGGAAAACACTGTGATGACATCTCATGATCCTCATCTTCTTTAACTCATCTTATTAAGCTAGAATATATCTTATTAAAAAAAACATTAACCACTTCCTCAATCATTAGTGTATGTTTGTTATAAACTTTGTAAACGTTTCTCAGAGATGAATATCTCAGAAAAATGCCTTCATCAATATTATCATCAAATTTTCCTAATTTTTCTTACTTTTTAAAATATAACATTTACAATCAAAAATCTTAAGATAGCTAACCTTGGTTTTTTTACCATAAGATAGTTCAAATGATCTTTTTGTAGTTTTATTCCTAATAAGAGTCCAATTTAAACCATAGCAAGTAGTATTAATTTCTTGCAAAAATTATTTTGGCAATGTTTGTTCCTGGAGTAAAGTTCTTTCCATATCTTACAACATCTCATTCTTGTGTTCAGGTACTCCATTTTTTTAGGTTCTCTTGGTGCTAAAAATTGATGCTCAAATACCTTATTATCATAGTATTTAGTAAAGATGTGACTATTCAATTCACCTCCATGATCACTTCTTATTTTCTTGATGAAGTAGCCCTTCTTTCTTTTTATCTTGCAACAAAGCTTTTTAAAGTGATGAAAGGCTTCATCCTTATGGATTAGTAGAATTACCCAAGTAAACCTTGATTAATCATCAACAATTACAAAAAAAATATTTTCTAACATCTATTATACAAGTTCTAGCTGGTCCTACCAAATCAAAATGAAATAATTCAAGAGAATGCTTTGTAGTAACACACTTTTTATCTTGAAGGATATGGTTTTTTTTTTTTTTTGCTTAACCTTTTAGCATGTATCACATACCTTATTAGTCTTTCATTGAATGTTTGACAATCCTTCCATAATTTAACTTTTAGAAAGCTTGCTAAGGCTTTTAAAGTTCAAATGTCCCAACCTTCTATGCCACAACTAGCTATCCTCCAATTTTCTAATCAAGAACTTCAAATTATATTTACTTAAATTATAATTTTTAGTAATATGAACATTTTTTTATCTGTTTCCCATAAGAATTACTTCATCTATTTTAGAATCCTTGATAATACAATGATAAGCTTGAAGTAATATACATTTACTATCATAACAAAATTGACTCACACTAAGTAAACTATCTTCTAACCCAACAACACAAAGTATATTTTTAATGTTGGAAAACTTGTTACCTCAAACTATTCCATTTCTCTTGATGTAGGCTTGGTTTTTATATTCAAATATAACACTTTCATCATCATAGCTTGATAGGGATATAAATCTTAATCTATAATCAGTCATGTATCTTAAGCATTTACTATCAAAATACCAAAAGTTAGGTGATTTTTCTTGAGAGTATAATTTTTTCATGTATTCCTTATGTATCAATTTCTTTAGAATCCACAATTTTCTCACTTTGAATGTTAGTTAATCCTTCTTGTGCCTACCTTGTTTAGTCTTTGAAAATTTCATATTATCATAATTATAATAGGATCTATAAGAGTAGAAATATTGAATGTGATCATAATTATAGCAATAATGGTATTAAATATTTGAATTTATGTATAAGAACTCATACCTCAATAAAAAGTTTCACTTTCTTTCTCTTTTAAAAGTAGACTATGTAGGCATGTAGCCAAGAGCTAACATGTCTCCAACTTGCTTTGTCTTTCTCATCATCACATTTAAGGTGGTTTCCCTTATATTAACTTCTCAAGTGCACTCTTGAAATTGGAAATCTCTTAAGCTTGATGCCCAATAGTGGCTTGAGAGTCATTGAGCTTCTTTATTATGTTTTTAATTTTCTCTTCCTTTTCTTAATGTTACATGTTTCTTTCTTTGAGACATTTTTGAAATAAGTTGCACCTAGCTTATAAATCAGCATGATGAATCTTTCTTTCTTGAATTTTAGTTTCTTGTTCTTCAAGATTCAATTCTTGCTCATGAAGCTTCTTCTTCATTTTCTTGCATATGCTCTAAAGTTTGGTAAAGAAGGTGAGAAGAAAATCATACTAATCTTCTTCATCCATGCTAGTTGATTTTCTTCTTTTAATAAAAATCAAAAGCATAAGATTGCATTCTTCATTAGCATCCTCATTTGATGAGGACTTTTTTTATTCACCCCATGAGCATAATGCCTTCTTGTCTTTAGATTTTCTCTTTTTTCCCATCTTTTTATATGGACATTTAAAATCAATATGATCTTAACCATGAAAATGATAACATTGGATGTCATTTTTCCTTTCATTACCTATGGGTCTTTTATCTTTGAATTATCTCTTAAAGAACTTACTAAATTTTCTATTTAAGAGAGCCCATTCTTTCTCATCAAGTTTATCCAAGTCTTCATCTTTACCATCCTTTCAAGACTTTAAGGTAGTGTTGCTTTTAAAAGATTCAGTCTCATTGTCTTCTTGTATAGATAGCTTATAAGTTTCCAAGTTTTCTTGAATCTCATCAACCTCCATAATGCTTATGTATCTAACTTAAAAAATGGTAGTGATTTTGGCATGGAATCTCTTACGAAGGCTACCCAAGAATTTTGAAAAATCCTAGAATCAAGAAAATCCACCCTAAGTCCTTTAAGAGCATTGGCAATTTTGATGACTTTGGAAAAGTACTTATTTATGATCTTCTCCTCTTTCATCTTGAGATACTTAAACTTGTAATTGAGGACTTGAGCTTTGGACTAATTCACCATTATGGTTCCTTCATGAGAAGATTCAAGAAATTCTAAAATATCTTTTTTGATCTTGTAATAAATAACATGGTTGAATTCTTCTAGATACAAGGAATAATAGAAAGCATTCATGACTTTTGCATTAGCCACATGAGCTCTCTTCTCTTCATTTGTTCACTTGCTAATGTCCTTGACTCTAGTGTAGGAGCTCCCACTTAGAGTTATGTGTATTTTTTTAGGGCCTAAATATCCATGCTCTACCAAGGGTCAAATGTCAAAATTCAAGGATTATAGAAAGCATCTCATCCTTATTTTTTAGTAGATGTAATTTGAGCCATCAAAGAAAGGAGACTTGTATGAAGATTGTGCACCTAAAATAGACATGATAAAATAAGCATAATCTATTGGAAAATATTAGTTTGATAATTAAGAGATCAAGACATAATACATACTAATTATAAATCAACATACATACCCTATGGTAGGGTGGGGGTGAATAGGGTTTCTTTATAAAATTTAAAAATTCTAAATTATTTCATCATGAAACTTAAACTTGTAATTCATTTATATAAAATTAGAGTGAAATGAATTTGATTTAAGAGTAGAAAAAAAATTCAAGAAATAACAAATAGAAAGTGCACATTAAGATTTTTATAGTGGTTCACTATGGGCCTAGTCCACTTCGTAGGGCTATTCAAATCTTCTCTTTTCCCAAATTCTCTTCCAAGTTTTTTCAACTCCTTTAAGAACAAAATTGGTTTCAAGGTTTTCTAATCTTCCTTTCTTACAAACATGATATTTAGGTAAGAAATCCTCAAACCCAAAAAGAAAAACATAAAGTAAATTTTCAATAATGCATATAATGATCTCAAGATAGGTCAAATTCCATCCAAGGTGGGCACAACACAATGCAAAAGATATAAAGATTTTGGATGAAAAATACATTTAAAAAATGAAGTGTTTTAGTTTAGGTGTTCTTTTCTTACTTTCTCAAGTTTTTATTCTCTTCTTGTTGTTCCTACTTCTACAACTAAAATATTGATCTTGGGCCAACAATTCATTTCCACATTAACATTTAAAAAGTTATGATCATCCATGGCAAAACATTCTAATCTTAGTAAAAAACTAGTGATGGAGGTCTCTTAATGTTTTTTTTATCTCATAATGTTTAAGGCATCTTTTTGTTTTTTTTTTTTTAGCTTTTATTTTTTATGATTTCATCCTTGGTAGATCAACTTATGAATAGGTCAATTGACCTCTTTCCTTGATAGGTCAATCAAACTATTGGGCCATTTTAACAAAGTAATCACTCTTGGTTCAGCCATCCTTGTTTAATCTTGACTACCTTTAAATATAAAATCTTTTCTATAGAATTATTTTAAGTAGGTTAACCTATCAAAGAGGTAATTAACCTTAAAAGTGTGTGGTTCCTTATTTGCTAAGTTTTAGTTGAATTCAGGTTAGTGCATCTTAGATGTGTGTTATTTCTTATCTATTGAGAACTACTAGCATTCAAGTTGGTCAACCTACCAAGTGAGATAGTTTTCTCCAAAATTACTTTTAGGTAGGTTGAACTTTCTTTAATTTGGTTCATAGATCAATTGACATTTTTGACTACATACATAATGTTGAGCAAATTTACCATTCCAAATCACTAGGATATCAATTTAATCAACAAGCATCAGTGAGCTAGGTATGAATAAGATGAATAAAATAATCACCAAATCCTAGTTTATAAAGATAAGAAATAATAAAATTCCATTCAATTGTATTATAATCTTTAGCATAATCACTTAATAAAAGTAATTTCTTAGTTAGTATTAAAATCTCACTACATTCCTTTCCAAGTTGTAATAACATTATTTAAATATATCTACCTTTAACAAAACTAGTCTTCTTATATCTGATGATATATTTTGTAACCTTTTGAATTCAGCAAGTCATGCATTTAGCTAAAATTTTATAAGTGTTATTAAGAATAGTAATAGTCCTTCATGTATCAATATTTTAAAGATCCCCATTCTTAGAAAGAAGAAAAATTACTTCTTTATTAATATTTTATTAAGAGAAAAGTTTTTAATAGCTACTTAGAAGACATAAAAGAGATAATCTCCAATGATATCCTAATGCTTCTTAAAAAATTCAATTGGAAAAGTATCAAATCCTAGAGCTTTACCATTTGCTAAACTAAAATCTATTACTTTGATTTCTTTTGTTATAATTTGTGCTTCAAGAATACTTTGATGAACTTCTATTCTAAGATAAGAAATATGCGTACTAGCGGCTAGAAGAATTTCTTACTAAAACTTTTAGAAGAAAAACATGAAAAAAAATAATTTGCTAAGAAATTGTTAATAGTTTCATGATCTATAATGATGGAATCATTTATCTAAAGTGATTTTAGTTTAGGCAACCTATGTGACTTTTAGTGAGAACACTTTTAGCTTCAACAGTATTGCAACACTATTTAGCATAACAAGATTTAGCCAATGCTTTTTTAGTTTCATAATCAAATAGATTCTAGTCTAAAAGAATTTGCATTTACTTGATAGATTCTATAAGATTATTTTCAACTTGATGCTTATACTTAGAAATTTCTTTCCATACCATCTATTATAATTTCTAACTCTATAAGTTATTTACCATCACCAATCAACCCAATCAACATAAAAATATGATGAGCGGCTAGGTACTCCTACACTCAACCATACGAGTACGAGCATTTCACACATGATCCAGTCAAACTCCGTAGACAAACTAGTTGTGGTATCCAAATAGTTACTCGTCGATCATAGTTCATTGTCTTCCCACCTGGACTAGTATTAACTTTATCATGTATGGTTTAGTCCAGAGTGAGGTGTATGATGTGTTTCTACACTAATGCTACTCCTGGGTATGATGGTAAATAATATCGACTAAACTAAGAGAGAGAGAGAGAGTCTAACTAGCCTAAGTGTGATGAGCATCTGTTCATTAATCATCTGTACACATCTTGGACCTTGTGCATGACTACCACTGGGATTACCAAGCGTATGGCCTTGGTATGCTACTAGGCTACCAAGTAGTCACACTTAAATGCTCATGATTAAGTCGTACTCATTTCGCATTACTAGGAGATAAGCATGAAGAGATATTAACTAAGAAAGCAGTAAATAACAATTAAATAAATAATTAAGCTAAGTGGATGCTGTAATGATAAAGTATTCTCAATATTTATTGCCAGTCATGTGCATGTCCAAGTACGTCACACTCGAATAAGGATGTCATACAATTACACTCACCACACTGCTGGCATGCATTGGGAGAGAAGGGTTGAGAGGAAAATTGACAAAGAGTCTATACAAAACTATTGAACTTAAACTTAAAAACTTCCAAAAACTACCTACCAGATCTACCTACCTCTTATTTATAGATGAGCAGATAGGTTGCGATATCACGTATGTGATATCATGGCTACGATATCATAGCCAACAATTCATGATTCATCATACCCCCACAACTAAATGAAAACTCATCCTCAAGTTAAAGTGAGAACAAGCTCTATTGATTACACAGTGGATAGGTATGGGATTATTGACTAATGAGAATGGATTTATGCCACAGTGTGGAATTAGAACAAAATTGAGACACAACATGGAAAATTCAAAAGAAAATCCTATAGCTACAAAATTGGTGAAACTCAGGTAGTTCCTGGTGGCAGTGGCTCCTCCATGGGTGCCTTTCCCATGTCTTGTGCTCCAGGTCTTGGGACTTGATGGCATTGAAGTATGGCCTAGAGTTTCTCCTCTTTTGTTTGGGGAGCCTATGCCATCCATGCTAATGTTCCAATGTTTGATGAAGTCGGCACCTCCCATGGGCATAGTAGTTACGAAAACATTTTATTTGCTTTGACATACCAGGCCGCAAACACCCGTCGTTCCTCCTCGTAAGCTTTGGCTTTGTCTCTGAATTCTTAAAAATCTACAAGTCATCAAGCCAAGTCTGTTGCAATACATTTTTCCCCTAGTAGCTTGCTTTAACCACCTTGAGTTCAGAATTTGCAACCTCCAGTTTTTGCAATAATTTCTTGCATTCTACAAATTCTGTTTCATATTTGACATAGGTGGTGGCTACCTGTTGCTTGAGCTCTATTCTCAGGCATCCTACTATTAACATGGCAAGGTTGGCATACCATAGGTTTACCAACTCCATGTACTCTATAAGGTCTTAGATATGCAGGTCCTGGTTCTTAACTTCCGCTTAGTGGGCAAATGCATATGTGTCCAATATGGCTCACCAGTCAACGTGTTGAGCACTGAGAGTAGGATGTGGGCCTTGGCCATATGGATCTCTTTCTTAATGATCTATTTATACATCCCCACCTAGTCCCGAAAATTCTCCTTTAGCTTCTCATGTCATTTAGCCTCATTCTTCCATGCGCTTATTTCAATAGCCATCTTCTAACGGATGGTGCATATCTCCTCCATTGAGAGGATTCGATTTTTCCTAGCTAAATAGTTCATGTCCTAGTTTACCCTAATTAGTTGTTCTTGCAACTATTGAAAATGTTCTTTGAGAACATTATTTTGTTTCTCCACAGAGGTCGACCGAAGGTTGTCAACAACAAGTTGCTTGTTTTCCTCTTGTAAGGCCTTGAGTGCCTTCGTATGTGCGTAAGTTTGCGCTTGTGCTGTAGAGGCATCCCAAACAGCCTTCTCTTTTTCTTCCACCACCTTCTTATTCTCTACCACCAGTTCAATAAGTTGTTTAGTCTTGAAAATGTCCAACTGATCTGTGGGAATGAATTGCAAACGATCTCGTTGTGCTGCTTATAGGGTCACGAGCCTTTCTTGCAATCTTTGCACTTCTGCTTCTGCATGCTCAACCCTCATCTATATCAAGACCAAATTTCCTTTGGTATAAATGAGGTCTAATTGGATTGTTGTAACATCCTATGGGATGTCAAACAAGGACGGCATTACCTATCCTATTTGTAGCAATCAGTCAAGTACATCCTCATGTTCCGCAAGAGTCATTGAGGTTCTAGCCAGATTTTGAGCATCCCATGCTCTTGTAAGATCTACCGGTGGCACAACAGGTACATTAAATGATTCTTTAATGTGATCTGTGACCACTTCTGTGGCTCCTGCTGCATCCTGGTGCTGCATGACCACCACTGTGGCCCCTTCACCAGTTTCTAATTGCACTTGAAAGGATGCAGCATTTCTTAAGATCTGTTGTGACCAAGTGCTCTCCCCTCCCCCTATATGGATGGACACTTCACCCCTTGCACAATCCAAAAAAACCATGGGTTGTATGGCATCATCGATGATGTGGAAGAGATTTGCATCATCACAACTTCCCCAACTGACCATCTCAGTGATGGCCCACAGATGGCTCATCGATGGTCTGTAATCTTGCGGCGATGGCAGTGGTTGATCCTGCTGGCCCATGCTAGGCCCTGCTTCTTTTTTTTGGTTGGGTCCCATGCTTGGAATTTGGCTAGGTCCTACAAGTTGAGTTACAGTTGGCCCTACTATCTGTTCTTTTTCTTGTTCCGACCCCAACGTCTCACCAGTGATTTTCCTTGAAGCTGGTGGCTTTAGTAGTTCGGCATATGAAGCATTTTTGGCTTTTTGAAGTACATCATTGGTGTATCCTCTGATACCAACACATCTACATAGCTTCTTGATACAAAAAGGGAAGGGCAACGCAAGCTTCCCTGTCTTCTATTCTTCAAACTACCTCAAGATCTCCGTAAAATATAGATGAGGCAGGTTAGCATTAACCTTTCCCATCAACACTACACATCCTCTTGGCACATATGTTGAAATTCTTTTTAAGCCTTTTGTGGGGAAAAGGTGATAAGTCCCTATTTTGAAATAGATCCTCTCTTCCGTCGTCAACTCCCCAAATGTCTTATCCTCCTTGCCATACGCCCTTTTCAACCAAACTCGTTGCACATTAGGGTCTGAGCAGGTTGAAAACTAAGCAACCTTTAGCCCTATATTCGGAAGGTTTAATACTTTTGAAATGGCCTAAATAGGGAAATCAAAAATCACACCACAAATGTTAACCATGGTGCCTTATTATTTATTGTGCCAAAATTGGTACATTTCCCCTAAGTACTAGGTGCTACTTTCAAAGAGGATAGGCCATAATGGGGACCCTTTGAGGTGATCCATAATGGCCTCCAGAGAAAATTCTTTGAAAGATCTAAAGTTTAATTCCACAATCACTATAGTAAATATGGACCCTTCATGGATGTCCTGAAGACAATCCTAGGGCAACATGAGATGTTGTCCGTATTCAGGTGCTACCGTAGCTCCTCCTTCTACCTGCCTTGATTGTATAGTAGCAGGGTCCTCCTAGTGGATACTAAATGATTGTTCCTCCTGCTCTACATGCTATCTAGTAGGAACTTGTCCTTCACCTCTCCTAGGTCGTTTACTCCCACCTTGAGCAGGACCTTCCTATTGTCCACGTTTTGGGGCCATCTGCAATCACAAGGGGCCCATCATTAGTAAGGTTTTTACCAAAGCTAGGTTATACCTTACTACTTACCTTAATTAATTTCTTTTATCTTTGTGTGACGTTTCCCAAAAGATTATAATATTTAATCCTCTTTGCTTAGGTGGTTTCCAAATCTAGTTTCCCAGTATAACTAAGGGGATGAAATTATTTTTGGCACATTTATCCTTAATTTTATAACTAATTATCCTTGATAATGTCCTTTGGGTGATGAAAAATTCCAAAAAAGTTATGCACTATTCGACATGTGCCCCTCCCCCATGACTAAGCTGAACACTCCAAGTTCAAGTAGGTTTAAACAAAATGAAAATCGAAGGACCAGCAAGCGAGTTATGGATATGAAAGCAAAGGATGCACAATCACAAGTCATAGAGAGAAATTTGAAAGAATTCCCCTATGTGAATAGTTGAAAATGATGTTAAGTAGCACAAGGGGTCATGTATATATGGATTTGTGATATGAAATATTGCATACGTGATATCACGGATACACGATATTGCGGCCTATTGATGTTAAGGCACTATGGAATATACTGAATTTTTAAGATTTTTCTGAAGTTAATGATGTAAACTAAGGACATGTGAACAAGTGTTAACAAGTTCTAGGGTAATTCAACTAGTTCTGAAGGCACGAATAAGTATAATGATGTGGAATTAATCAATAAGGGCCTAGGGTAGTAAGGGAGAGAAAAAGGCTATGTGATGGTTCATAGGAACGTTCAAATCGAAGGGATAGTAATAAGGGAAAGAATATCATTGAAAATATACTGAGGGTAATAGGTGGTGTGTGGAAGATGTGTTATGAGTGAAAATTACAAAAATTACACAAGTGGGTCCTCCCCAAAGCAAGTTCCAACCTATAATGCCCTTGCGTAACCACACCTTAAAAGTGTCCGTGGGCACTAGAAGGGTTAGATGTAATCCACACTGGTTCCACAAAACACACACATGTAAGTATCACCAGAATGAGGTATGAATTCTATGCTATACGAGACACGAGCTACAATTACATGAACAGTGAGATGAGACTAGGTATAGAAGGGATTGTAGAGATTGGGACATGAGGAAACTGACCCAGGGCACAATGAATCATGCGTGTAAAGCATGATTAATGTGTCATAACCTCGTCGTTCCAAGATCAAGACCAAGTCCATTCCTCTTATCAATGACATCACATTATTTCATCCCATGATGAGTGACTATCAGAGTACCAGAACAACAAGGTGTACGATCACTTGGCATTTTGTTCAAGGGAGGAGTGCTTTTTGCTTTGTGGCACTTTCTTTGTTTCATTTTTTTTTGAATTGCTAAATCCAGAGAACCTGCCAACCTTTAGGCATGTGTGCATGTCTTTCCAACAAGACCCCCTAAAAAAACATTTGGTTTTTAAGTACCTTTTGATTACTCTTACTCCCATTTTTCATTAGATCTTCAAGGATCTTAGTACAACCACATTGCATGATAACTCTCACAGACGTCACCAAAGAGAATCCACAAGTCCCCTTGATGTCATACCCTAATCATTCCCTCTTGATCCATTCCTCTTCATTCTAGGTACAATGATCATAGAATTAATTTTAAGTTTTCAGAATTTCAAGAATATCATTGTACTATCAAACAGAACCTCTTATTTCTAGAATGGATGAGTGGGTGTAATGGGCTCACTATCAAAATAATTGATCACTCAAGACTTGATAACATAGAAAGCACCTCAACCAACAAGCCACATGAGTGTTTTATTCATAGATGTGATTACTTATAAAAAGATAAAAAGACAAAAAGATAAAACAAGAAATTGAAAAATGAAAAACTGGAAAACAAAAAATTGTAAAATTAAAGAAAATGAAAAATATTTATTAATCCTGCTTGTTATTAGAATGAGGGATATCCCCCATAACTAAATGGTTGAGCATGAAGAGGATTAATAAATGAAATATGAGGATCCTTGCATGTTGGAAATATTAAAACTTGGTCATACTTACACCATTGGGATTCAGACACCTGATTATAGTAAGCATAGTGGGGCAATTTATAAGATGTGGTTCCCTAGTAAAGAGTTGACCCACTATGATACTTGAGACAGTAAGATGGCATGCAAGGATAGGGATGTCACCCTCCATGGCCATATTCATTGGGTCGTATGGTTGTTGGAGTGTTAATTGGTGGCCCTGATGAAGTGACACGAGGCATTGGGTTCAAAGAGAAGGATGCACCATAGTGTTGGACTTGTGCTAAGTTGGAAAATGCAGTGGCCTTTGAACTGTGTTGTCCCTTCCTATAGTCATGTCTAAAGAAGGGACACCTTTGATGTTGAGGAGGTCTCTCACTGTTGTTGGCAATAGTAGCACAAGTAATGTTCATGGGTTTTTGTTGTGGTGCAGACACTTTAGGAACAGTTGGTGGCAATGTAGAAGGAGGAAAAGGATGAGAATGTTGAAATTTGGGAGAAGTGTAAGGTACACAAGGTGGTCGTTGTGTTGAGGACATGGGTTGATAGTACTGAGGAGAACAATAATAATGCAGCGAGATATAGTATGTTGACCTAGTTGGGGAAATAGGATGTTCAACTAGATAAGCATTTGGATTCGGATGATACGAAGGGTATCTCCAGTTTAGGGATGGTTTCCCCCATGACTGGGGTTGTTTCCACTATGATTGAACATAGTATCTCTGTACAAACTCTGGGTGTAACATGCTTTCCCAATGCTCGTATAAATGTAACAAGATTGGGCATTGGCCTTTGGGGTGATCACATAGGCAAATGTTGCATTCATACGTATGATTGGCAGTTGAGTTCTTATCTTCCTCATCCCTTCTTTCTGATTATCTAATGATATTTTGTCTTGCTTCTCAGGTTTTCAAAACTCTATCTCCAATAATATTGATATATTCTCCACACTATTTATGCGTCCATTTCAGCATCCTATTGATCTTTGCCTTGATTTCTTCTAATGATTGTTGTATTGGCAAAGATGGTTCTTCCTCCTTGAGATTGGTTGATTCCTCCTTTTTATGATTGTGGACATTTGTTAAGTTGAGATTTTGGTCCCATTGATGTTTTTCAACACTCTCCCATCTAGCCATTTCTCCTTCTTCTTTTGCTACCTACTTAATAAGCTCTTGGAATTGATGGATCCGTAGTTCGTATAGTTGACCTTGGGCATACATCCTTAGGGTTTCTCTTGTTTCATCATGAAGCCCATCAATGATATGGTACATTATCCTTTCCTCGGAGAACTCATGGCTTGGATAGTTTTTTAACAGTGCATAATATCTTTCTAAGGCCATGTCAAATGGTTCATGTTGTGTTTGTTTCCACTCTTGGATTTGTTTCCTCAAGGCTGACACTCTTGCATAGGTTTGATATCTTTCATTAAAGAGTTCTACCATTTTTGGCCAATGTCGTAATGAATTTGGTTTTAACAATCTATACCATACTTTTTCTTGGCCAATGAGTGTCATAAGAAAGAGATTGAGTTTTTGCCAACCATTATCAATGTTGTTCCATAGACAAGCATCATAGAAGGCTTGTAAATTTTGTTGCGGATCTAAGTCATAGCGTCCTGATAAATTGGGAAATTTGTTTAAATTGAGCCTAGGTAGGCGGCTCTCTTTACGATGCCTACGGGAGATTCGAATAGCTTCTTGTATTTGCGTTAGGCTTGTGGTGGCTAGTAGGGGTTTTTCATCATTGAGTAAGTTATGCTTTCATGTGTTGGGATGATGCTGCCTTTGTTTATGTTTATAAAAAACCCCCACTTCAAATTGTGTACTCCAATCTTCATTATCATATCATTCATTGATTCTCTAATGAATTGCCTCACTAGATATGGCATTATTGTAGTCTTGTAGGAGAGGCATGGTTGTGCAATTGTGTGTGAATTTTTATGTGAATTTTTGTAATTATTTCTTCCTAAAAGATGTATCGTTAATTCCTATACAAGAACCTTGTATGATATAGCTAATCTAGATAACTAGCACCATCCCCAGCAATGGTGCCAATGATGAGTGGCTAGGTACCCCTACACTCAACCATACGAATACAAGCGTTTCACGCACGATCTAGTCGAACTCCATAGATGGACTAGTTGTGGTATCTAGACAGTTACTCGTAGATCGTAGTTCACTATCTTCCCACCTGGACTAGTATTAACTTTATCATGTATGGATTAGTCCAGAGTGAGGTGTATGATGTGTTCCTACACTAATGCTACTCTTGGGTATGATGGTAAATAATATCGACTAAACTAGGAGAGAGGGAAAGATAGAGAGATTTTTACTAGCCTAAGTACAATGAGCATCTATTCCTTAATCATCCATACACATCTTGGACCTTGTGCACGACTACCGCTAGGATTACCAAGCGTATGGCCTCAGTATGATACTGGGCTACCAAGCAGGCACACTTAAATGCTCATGATTAAGTCATACTCATTCCGCATTACTAGGAGATAAGGGTGAAGAGATAAATAAATAATTAAGCTAAGTGGATGGTGCAATGATGAAGTAATCTTGATCTTTATTGCCAATCATGTGCATGTCAAAGTACATCACACTCGAATAAGGATGCCGTACAATTATAATCACCACACTGTGGGCATGCACTAGGAGAGAAGGGTTGAGAGGAAAACTGACAAAGAGTCTATACAAAACTACTAAATTGAAACTTAAAAACTTCCAAAAACTGCCTACCAGATCTACCTACCTCTTATTTATAGATGAGCAGACAAGCTGCGATATCGCATACGCGATATCACATCTAGGCTATGATATCGTGTACATGATATCGCGTACATGATATCATGGCTGCGATATTGCAGCCAACAATTCATGATTCATCAAAATACTAACAAGAAAATGTTCTAACAAAGTAATATTTGTATACACTTAGTTTTCTTATAAGATTTCAAAAGGAAACATTAGAGATGTAAAATATATTAACTTGATAATAAATTCTATTATTTCCTTATTGATAATTATATCAAGTATAATACTTTTCATTTGAATGATGTGGAAATAAAGAGATAATATCAAAAAGAAAATAATTTTCTTTAAAATTACACGAATCTTTGTTTTTTCCTTAAGAAGACATAATAGGAGGAAGATCACCAAGTTTATCTAAATGACTTTCAACTATGTTGAAAGCATCTCTAATAATCCAAGGAACTTTAGATAGAGATAGAAAATGTTTCTAAACCTCTCATCAATCTTTCAAACTATTAGGGGCATACATATTACTAAGTCCAAAGTCTCCTTTTTCACTATGACAAGTAACCCAAGTAACTCTTTCAAGATTGTCAAAGCTAAAATTCAAAACTTTTCTAGTCCAATTTTTATTAACTAGAATAGCAACACCTCCTTTATTAACTTCATGTGTAGCTAAAAAGTAATGTAGTTTTTTAAAATTCATTTTCCAATAAAACTAATATCATGCACTTAAATCTAAATTTCTTGCAGGAAAAGAAAATCTAGAGATAAATGCCTGTTTGAAAGATACTCTTCCACAATCTTTACTTGAGATCTATTAGAAAGCCCTTGAATATTCCATAATAAACTAACATTGAGATGTGGGGGAGAAGGCTTCCATTCTTCATTTTTCAAATTTAGCATTTGTATTTGATAAGCAGCAAGGTACCCCTATGCCCAACAATATGAATCATAAGCATTCACACACAATCCAATCAAATTCTGTGGATGAAACTAGTTGTGCATCTAAATTGTTAGGATTTGATCATAGTTTGCTATCTTCCCACTTGGACTAGTGGTAGCTTTGTCATGTATGGTTTAGTCCAAAGTGAGGTATATGATGTTGTGTAATTCTATGCTACTCCTAATGATGATAAAGAGATAAATTAACTAAGCTAATGAACAATGGAAAATAAGATCTAAACTAGCCTATGTACAATGAGTATCAATCCCGAATTGTTCATACACACCTTAGACTTCATATAACTACCACTGGGATTACCAAGCATACATCACTAGGTGTGCCAAACGATACACTATTAAATTACCAAGTACTTACACTTAAGTGCTCATGATTAAGTCGTACTCATTTCACTTAATAACAAGAATAGTAAATAGCAATAAATGGAAACATTAACTAAATAAAATAGTAAATAATTAAAGCAATAATAAATCTATGTGAATGTCACAATGATGGAAGTAATCTTGATCTTTATTTCTAGGCATGTAATGTGTCCAAGTACATCACACTCGAACAAAGGTGTTGTATGATTACAAAAATCACACTATAGGCATGCATTAGGAATAATAGAACTTGAATGTAGAAATCTAAGAAAGACTATAAAAAATTGAGAACTAAAACTATGTTTCAATCATGCACCCAAGTCCTACATTTATAGGCTAGCACAAAAGAGATAATATTAGATATTTGACATCATTTCTTGGGACTTGATATTGCCTATCCAATACTGAGGCTGATATAATGATGACTCATCATACCCCCACGATTGAATGAAAACTCATCCTTGAGTTAAAAAAATGAGAAATAAGTTCTTTAGAAAAACTAGTGAAAAGGTATGGAATTATTGACTAACTTTGACAAACAATAAACGAACTTATACATGTCATAGTGATGTTTACAAAAATTGGAACACCAAATTATAAGACATAACTCAGGGAAGCTCATGTGGTTCCTAGAGCCACTGGCTCTTTCATCAAGCACTTCCCCTTGTCACCAGGCTTGTGAAATTTGTAGTGATCAAGAAATTCTTGCAACTTCTCCTCTTCTATCCATAGGTCATGTATCATCCAAGCTGTTGAACTGATTTCTGCTAGCGCCAGTATGTCCCAAGGACATGGCAATCCTAGGAACATCTTGTTGGCCTTCACATACCATGCCGCAAACTACCATCGTTCTTCCTCAAAGGTCCTAGCTTTTTCTCTTAATTCTTGATAATTTATTAATCTCCTAGCTAGGTCTAAGTTGACATCATTTTTCCATGCTAGCTGGCTTTAACCACCTTCAATTCCAAGTTTGCCACATGGATGTTTTGCAAAGCATCTTTTCTATCTACAAACTCTTTTTCATACAATGCATAGGTGATTGCTACCTACTTTTCCAACTCACTTCTAGGCCAATGCACTATTAACATGGTAAGGTTGGCATATCTGAGGTTAGCCAACACCATGTACTCTTTCAAATCCTCAATCTATAGGTCTTTATTTTTCACTTTTGCCTAATGGACTAGACCATAGTTATCCAAGATGAATTGCTAGTCGGGATTTTGTGTTAATAAGGCTTTAATATAGCTTTAGCCATCTAGATTTATTTTTTATTTATTTTCTTATACATGCTTACTTGTTCATGGAAGTGTTCCTTCATCTTTTCATGTTTATTGGCCTCATTTTTCCATGCACTGATTTCAATTGTTGACTTCTATCAAATAGCGTGGACCTCCTCCATTGAATGGATTCTAGTTTTCCTAGCCAATCTACTAATATCCTGGTTTACCCTCATCAATTGTTCCCTCAACTGATGGATGCTTTCTTCCAGAATATTCTTTTATTGTTCAATGGTGATCAACCTGGAGTTTTCTACAATAAGCTATTTATTCTCCTCCTGAGTGGCAGTCAATGCCTTTTTGTAAGCATGGGATTGTGCATCAACAATAGAGGCATTCTAGAACACCTTCTCTTTTTCTTGCTCAATAGCTTTATTTTATTCAATCAACTTGATCAACTACTCTATTCTAAATTACTCCACCTAGTCAAGTGTGATAAATTGAGCAAGATCCCATCTTTCAGCTCTTTGGACAACCAACTCTTGTTGTAACCATTGGACTTCTACTTCTGCATGCCCCACCCTAGTCTCTGCCATGACCAATTTTCCTTTAATGGTAATGACGTCCAATTATGCTGCAGTGACATTACTAGGGATGTCAAATAAGGTGGTCATCACTTGCCTTGTCTACAATAATCAATCTAATACATACTGATGTGCCGCAAGAGTCATCGATGTCCTAGCAAGAATTTATGCATCTCTTGTTCCCATCAGATCTACTAGGGACACAACAAGTACATTGAATTATTCTTTAATGTGATTTGTAATCCCTTCAGTTGTATTTTTCGCATCCTAATGTTGCATTACCACTACTGTGGCACCTTCTCTTGTCTCGAGCACCACCTAGAAAGATGCAACATTACCAAACATTTTTCTGGACCACTGGGATTCTCCTCTTGATTGTAGTAAGATCTTCCCTCTTGTTAGATCAGCTGAAATAGTGGACTATACCTCATCCAAGACTCTGAAGAGGTTTGATTCTTCCCTGCTTCCCTAACTAGGTGTCTCAGCAATTTTCTATAGGTGGCTTATTGAGGATCTGTAATCTTGCAACAGCAGTAGTGGCGGAGCTTGTGTTTTAGGATTCTTTTTAGGCTCTCATTCTACTTCTTTTTCTAGTTCAACTTCCTTCCCCAGTTCTTGCTCTTCACCAAGGTATTTCCTTGGTGTTGCAAGTTTGAGGAGCTTAGTGAAGGAAGCATTTTAAGCCTTCCTAGGAATGTCATTCATGTACCCTAGGATTCTAGTGCATTTACATAGCTTTTTGATTAGGCAAGGGAATGGAAGTGTTGGCTTCTTTGCCTTTTTCTCCTTTAATTGCCTTTTGATCTCTGTATAATATAGTTAGGGAAGGTTGGCTATGTACTTGCCCATTAGGATGGCACTTCCCCTGGCCACATAGGTGGAGATTTGATTGAGCCCTTTTGTGGAAAACAAATGATATTTCACCATTTTGAAATAGGTTCTCTCTTCCAAAGTTAATTCATGATATGCTTTGTCATCCTTGCCATATACTCAACTCAACCACAACTTTCTTATGTCAAGGTCAAATCTTGTAGACAAATGGACTAACTTAGTCCATTCAGTTGGTAGATTTAGAGCTTTGGTAATTACTTTAACCAAGAAGTCAACATTGACTCTACAAATGCTAACTATGGTTCCTTCCTCCTTGTTATGCCAGAATTGGTATGTTTCTCCAAGATACGACTCACTACTTTCTAAAAGAATAGGCCACAAAGGTGATGCTTGAAGTTGTGTCTAAACTACTTCTAGAGAAAACTCCATAAATGGACCAAAGTTCATCTCCACAATGACTATGGTCAACATGGATTTTTCTTGAATGGCCTCAAGGCATTTTTGGGATAACATGAGGCATTGTCATTATGTGGGGGCCTAAAATTTTGTAACCTCTTCTTGGACTGATTGTCCTATGATAGGAGCCTTTTAATGAATGTTGAATGATTAGGCTTCCTACTCCTCATGCTCAGCATGTTCACCTTGTTGGCCTCAACCATCTTGTGGGCACTTGGCTACTCACTATGAAGGTTCTCCTTGTGCACCTCTTTTTAGGGCGATCTGCAATCAAGCAAAGATTGGGTGTTACTAAGGTGTCGATATTTACCATTAACGGATGTATACCATACTCTTGACCTTAATTTCATTAAGTTCTTTAGTTTATATGATTGCAGAGTTAGAAAAATTTCTAAGAAAAATCCCCAAAGAGTTTTTATGTTCTTTTACAACCCTTTACAATTGGTTCTTTTTTCCTTATGTGTGGCCTATTATAATAGTTATGGTCCCTTGGGAGAAAAGATTAAGATTTCTAGCTTTACCACAATTGATTTTTTAGTATAACACTTATGGTTTTTAACATTCTTACCCTTATGATATCCTTTGGATGATAGCAAATTTTAAAAAAAGTGGCATAAGTTTCTCATGCAAGCACCACTGCCCCCCTCGACTAACTTGAACACTTTGGGTTCAGACAAGTTCAAATGGTACGGAAAATAGCATGGTAGAGAGCCAAATATCACAAGTTGTAGTTGGTTGCATAGAGCTCTGGGTCATGAGAGAAAATTCAAAAAACTCCCCTAGTTGCAAATGATGAGAATGAAGTTTGAGCACTATAGGGATCATATATATAGGTTTTGTGCAACTTGATATCGGGTATCCGACGTTGCATCACACCTAATATCAGGTACTCGATATTGAGGTCCATGAATAAGCATCTTATGGAGGTACTGAGCATAAGAAATGAAGTCCTAGGATTGATTGAAAGGTTTTAGGTTAGGTCCATAGTTTTGGGGTAAGTAGGAAATCATATGAAGGCACCGGAAGTATGAGAAGGTGGAGTTGTTGTGAAAAGCTTTGGAAGAAGCAAGAAAAAGGGTGACGAAATCAATATTGTGGACAGATCAAGTTATATGAGAAGGGAAACTACAAATTTAACAATTATGCACTTGCAAGATTAAGAATGATGCAGTTGTGTTAAACAAGTACAAGTCACAAAAATTACATAAGTGGATCCTCCCCAAAGCAATCTCTAGCCCATGATGCCCTTGTGTAACCACACCTAAAAATGTCTGTAGGCACTAAAGGGGTTGAATGTAATGCATAAATGTGCACCAAAACACACATGTTAAAACCATCAATTTGAGATAATAACTCTATGTTACACAAAACCACAAGTTAGGATCAAATGGACAACGAGATGAGATGGACTATAGAAAGGATTGCAGAAATTGGAACATGAGGTGCCTTACCATGGGAACAATGAATCCTTATGTGCTATTAATGGTTAAATAATCATGAGTCCTTCTTTCCAAGATTCAAACCAAGTCCAAAACACATTTCAATGACATCACATCATTTCATCACATCAGTGGACAACCATAAAACTATCATAGTTGCAAGGAGTAACATCACTTGGCATCTTGTCCAAGGAAGGAGCTTATTTATGGCACATCTATTTTTTTTTTAAGTTCTAAGAAGCCACCAAACTTTAGGCATGGGTACATGTCTTTCTAGTGGGACTTGCAAAATTTATTCAGTGCCTTTTTATGGTACTCTTACTCCCATCTTTCATTAGATCTACAAGGATATAATTACAATCTTAGCAACACAATAGAACATACAAAAGTTGCCAAGGAGAATGCACAAATCTCCTCAATGTCACACCCCTTACATTTTTCCTTGGTTTTACTCTTCTACCCAGACACAATGATTATGAATTTATTTTTAGGTTGAATGATAAAAAAGAATATCATTATGACCAAAGCAAGAACCTCTTATTAATGGAATGAGTGGATGGATGACATGGTCTTACTATCTGAATAATCAATTCCTTATGACTTGACAACATAGAGAAAACCTTACCTCAATGGGAAACATGATCATTTTATTCACAAGTGAGATCACTAACAAGAAGATGAAAACAACAAATAGAAAAAGTTGAAAGGAATAGAAAAAATTGTATTAAGAAATGAGAAAATGACAAAAAATTGTAAAACAAAAAGATGGAAAACACTTATGAATCCTAAAGATTAGATTGGGGCTGACCCCCATGACCAAACATTTGTCTGTGACAAGAATTAATAAGCGAATAGATAGGATCCATGCATGTATAAAACATTGGTAACTATTCATTCCCTAGTCACTAGATGTTTGCTAGTGTTATGGTGGGTGGGTAGACAAATTGTTGATCACACACTTTATTGTTAAATGTATGGTGGATTAAGGTATGGGAGGTGTTAATGTTACAAATGTCTAGCCCACGATTGCACCCTTGATCATGATATGGTATGCATGGATTTGTTGGTCTTCCCACACTTGTAGATTCATTGCTTGGGTTTGGAATTGGAGTAATGATGGATGGTGGTCCTTATGTATGATTAGAGGATGGTGGTGCTGAGAAGGGAGGCGTTGTATCAAATTAGCATTGTGCTAGTTAGGATGATGTGGTAGATCCATGAGTCTTTTGCTTTGGCTCATGACCTTTCCTAAAGAAGGGATGTTTCCAATGTGGTGGTTGAGATATATCAATGTCAGTATGTCTATGCACATTTGCAACACAAGTTGCATTCATTTGTTGATATTTTGGTGTGAAACCTTCCTATGTCCTTGGTGGTGGCATGTGATGAGGTGAAGCATGAGAATATTAAGGGTAGGATGGATGGTAAGAGGTGTGAGGTGGTGATCTCTTTAGGGATGTCATGGGTTGATGGTACTCAGGAGAATGATAGTGGTGATTTGAAGTAGAGGAGGTAGAACTAGTTGGAGAAACAAGGTGTTGAACATAATGTTCGTGAGGTTTTAGTGGATAGGAAGGATAGGGTTGATTTGGTGGTGGCCTCCCCCATGATTGTGATTGTTGCCACTATGGTTGATGATAGTGTTGAGGCTAGTAATAAGTCCCCCTAGAATGGTACAGTTGGTTGTGGGACTATCTATAATTACCTTGCAGAAGAGGAAATCTCCTAGGCATGTGATTCCATACCAACTTCAGATTTAAGGCACCTACCCAATACTCATGTAAATGCAACAAGACTGAGCAATGGCCCTTTTGATGGTTACATATGCATGTGTCACATCCATTATCTTCATCTATGGTTGAATCTATAGCCTCACTTTCATTAGTCATTTTTCTTGTTTGCCGAAAAATGTTCATAGATGTTTCTTGGTTCTGTATCCTTTGTTTCTTATGATCGTTAAGCTTGTTTTGCATGATCCTCTCCTTGACCATCTCAATGAAAGTTGTAACATTTTCACATATCCATTTTGACATCCTATTAAACTTTGCTTCAAGTTCATCAATAGACTTATGTATTGGTAAGGTTCATTGCGAAATCACTTTATCAAGAGCGGTTTCTTTCTTCTTACCATAGATATGGACCTTCTTCTATTGAAGAGTTTGGTCCAGTGATATTTCTTAACATTCTCCAATTTGCATATCTCTCCTTCTTTTGCCATACGTTTGATTAGTTCTTGGATCTAATGGACTTGTAGCTTGTATAATTGACCTAAGGCATACATCACAAGGGTCTGCCTCATTTCATTACAAAGCCCATCTATGATGTGGAATAGTGGCCTTTCCTCAAAGAACCCATAGCTTGGGCATCTATTCAGTAGAGAATAATATCTATCTAAGGCCATGTCCAAGGGTTCATGTTGTCCTTGCTTCCATCCTTGGATCTGTCTCCTCAAGTTGGACACCCTTGCATACATTTGGTATTTCTTATTAAAGAGTTCCAACATTGTGGACCATCATTGGATTGAATTTGGTTTTAACAATCTATACCACACTTCGACTCTATTAATTAGTGTACTAGGAAAAAGCTTAATATTTTACCATCCACTTTCAGTGTTATAGAAAGCACAGGCATCATGGAAGGCTTGTAAATGATGTTGTGGATCTGAATCATAGCCTCCTAAAAATTTAGAAATATTATTCATATCAAGCCTAGGTAGGTGACTCTCTTTGTGATTCTTGCAAGATACCTTAACTACCTCTATGATTTGCATTAGGCTCCAAATGGCCAAAAAGGATTCATCATCATCAAACAAGTTATGATGAAAATTCTATTTGGTTGATTGTGATGATTTTGTCTATGTTCATGTTAATGACTGTGAGTGTTCCTATAGGTTTGATTTTTGTTTCTATTTCAACCCTTTAGTGGAGCTTTATCTTCATACCTACATTCATATTTTTCAAAACTAGATGTTGAAAGGAAAGAGGAAGATGAGGAATTGGAAGGATTGTGATGGCTTCTATGGTGTTTCCTAGGGTCCCTTAATTTATTATTT
>MNCI01024433.1:149293-159953 GCA_015680685.1 Gnetum montanum | reverse complement strand
ATCATTAGCATCATTGGATGAACCCTAAGGTAAAAATCATTTTCACAATAAATATAATCACATAAGCACACTGATATCTTATTTGTATTGAAAATGTCTTCTTCTCATAGGCACAATGACACTAAACTGCTAGTCCCTCAAGAATGTAAGGTGGTGTATACTCATCCAAATGAGTATGTGCCTAACTTTACCTTCATCCTACATCAGGATGAACAACTATGATGGTGAGATATGGAAAGTAACATTGTAATGCCTCTCGATTGATCTGTGCTAGGGATGTTGCTTCAAACTCTTAGGAGGTTGGACATCCAGGATCTTTAAGAGAATTACGTTGTGCATGATTACAACCATCGAGACTACCATCCCACTAAAAAACAACATAGGAGAGAACACCACTAGGAGAAGCACCATGAGGTTATGAAGGGAAGAGGGTTCACCAATCCATTATTCCTACTTAACCAAAATGACAATGAGGACCTTTCCTTTGGGTTTTTCAACATGATGATTCTCCATCCCTTATTATTAGTGATTAGGGTGTGACCTTGAATTTGCAATCCACTATCAACAATATAGGTTTAGGTAAAAATGGAAGTCAAGGCAGGGGCTCGGACAAGCGTCAAGATGATAAGAAAATTAACAAATGTGGCTATGATAGTTATAGAGGAGTTGGCAGATACCATGGCGGTGGTATTTCTCCTCCCTTTTCATCATTTTCATCTACATCTTTTTCTTCCTCTTCTAGTTCTAACAAATGCTGCAGAAAAAATAATAATGATGAAGGGGAGAAGCGGGACAATAATGATGATCATTGAGCCCACCATGAATGAAGGGGTAGTAGAGGACATCATCAATGTCATCAAAATAATGATGATGATGAGCCTTGTTGGTAACTTAAAGCATGCTAAATATTGTAGAGGTTGTAAAAATTCCAACTAGGGATGTGAGAGATAGTCGAATCAAATGACTTGATATGAAAAATATTATGAAATTTGAGGGGGATATAAGTCTAATCCACAAACATAGCTTCAAGAGTTTCATGATGCCTATTCCTTACAAAATATTGAAAATGACTGGGAGAAATTAAAGTTATTTCATAGGACACTCATCAAGAAAGCAGAAAGTCGATACTAGTCCTTGGAGCTAGAATCCATCCACAGGTAGAGTACAATGCTAGAGTTATTTAATGATAAGTATTAGACATACTGTAGAGTGTCTAATCTAAGAAGGCAGATCCAAGGCTGGAAGCAAGGAAACCATGAACCCTTGGATACCACCATGGGTAGATACTATTTTCTCATACATTAATGCCCTGGCCATGGTTTTTGTCAATGGGAACAACTTTGTCATATCATAGATGGACTTAGATTGAAAATGAGAAGAACCCTTGGGGTCTATGCCCAAGGGGGACTATTAGAGCTCTAAGATTATTAGATTCAAGCACTAATTGAGCAAGTAGCAAAAGAAGAAGGAGAGTTAAGAAAATGAAAAAGTGCTAAAGAATACAACTAGGATCCTTCCATTAGAAAGAGGGAGGTCCAATTTTGTGATAGTAAGAAGGAGTCACCTATTGATAAGGTGGTTAATAGAAAGACCTTGCCAATTCAAAAATCTTTCTAAAATTTCGGCCAAGGTAGATAAAATGTGGGATTCATTGAATGAAAAATTCCAAACTACTTTAAAAATCATTAAAGAATCAAGAGAGAAAAGTAGTAATTGTGATCGTAAGAGGAAAAAAGAACCTAAACATGCCTACCAAAGGGATATGGGCAAGATAACTGTAGTAGAGGACATTGTGAAAATTGAATTAGATGATGATGGTGGATGTGACATATGTTAATATGAACATCCTAAGGGATGTTGCTCCATCATGTCACACTTATAGAAGTCTAGGGTGTATGCTCTAAATCCATGACTAGAAAAAAGAAAAACACCCAGAAGATTACCTTATCCTCAAGGTAATCCTAGACAGTTCCATTAGCAACAATAATATTATCCAAGTGGAACTCCACCAAAACTATACTAGTAGTATCAACAATGACACCAACCACAGTCATGGGGGATGCCACCACCAAGGTAGCATTATCTTTATAGGTAACCAGAGCCATATGGGTATTACATTCAGCAACCCTTGTCTCCATGTGACTCCTTCAGTCATGTTTCTCATTTTCAACATCACTACTACCCTCCCGAATACTATAGAGCTCACCCTCCATATTCTAGGAGGGATACCACATTTTATCCTTATCCTCCTCTTGTTCCTACACCTATCCCTCCATTCTCAACACAACTATTGCTTGCTTCATCCATGTAGGATGAACTTCTAGCGCAACTGTACCAATGCAACGCTACTAGGACCATCAATCTACAGTTGGTTCATTAACTGAGGGGTTCAAAACCTCATGCTTATAAAATACCATACTTCTGAACCAATAGCCCTAGTAAGCCCTCCTAGAATTAGGTAGTTGGTCACCCTACTCCTACCTCTTCCTCTATAAACCTTTCCATTAGGTATCCATCAAACCAAATGCCACCCAAAATCCATATTGTTATGCTTACTCATGTTGCATCTAATTGGATTTGGGTTGGAAACCTTCCCAAGAAATTGGTTGATCTTAAGTGTCCTCTTATCTATTTATAGATTGTTAGGAATGAACCATGTAAAGCTTTTCTTAATTCAAGCTCCAGTGTGAACTTGATTTCTCATGAGATGTATATTTCCTGGAACCTACCACCTCCTACGAAGAGCAATGTTAGATTATAATTGGCAAACCAATCCATCACTATTCCATTGGGACTAGTCGAAGACATTATGACCACTATCTATGGGGGGTCTTATCCTACCAATTTCCTAGTGATCAAGGTTAAGAACTATAAGGGGGACTTTCTAATCATTATGGGAAGGGCATGGCTAAGCAATGTTGATGCAAGAATGGACATTAGAGATCTTTCCCTAGAAATATCTAAGGAGAATGCATTTGGAAAGTTCGAGAAGAGATAAGTTCTATGAATCACATACAGTGACACAGGGTGCAATTGCATTCAAAGACTTTGGTTAGTAAAATGAACATCTATTTCTGCATGTAGGTAGCATGTACATGAGGCAAATATCCAAAGGTGTTTATACACAGCAACCACAAAATAGGAGGACACCCAGTGGCTGACCACTAATTTTAACAATAGCACAATGTGCATGGAACCTAATGAAAGCCTAACATATGCTTATGTGATAAGCATGGATGAACTAGAGCAAGTTCATCACCAACTCTTTGATAATGAAAATGATGATACCAATTGGTAAGAGTTGGAGATCCCTGAGAATTTCAAACAAGAGTCCCTAGAGTTGAAAACTCTACCTATAAGCTTGAAATATGTATTCTTAAAAAATGGCAACTTGGTCATCTTAATGCCAAACTTACTCTTGAGAAGAAAGAAAAATTATTGAAAGTTATCAACAGATGGGCAATAGCCTTTACTTGTTAATATCCTAAACTCACTAAAATTGATCCATGGATATGCCAAAAATGTAGTTACATAGAACCATCCATGAAGCCAAGGAGGCAACCACAATGACAATTGAACAAAAAATTGAAGTAAATCATCAAAGAGAAGATTGAGCAACTCCTTAAGGTAGGGTTCATCTACCCCATTGTGGATAGCTAGTGGGTTAGTCCACTTATGATAGTGTCAAAGAGAGATGGAAAATGATGGGTTTATATCAAATTTAGGTTGTTAAACATGGAAATATTCAAAGATCATTTTTCCATTGCCATTTGTTGATCAGGTGTTATTATAGTTTTCTAGATGGTTATAGTGGCTATAACCAAATCCAAATTGCACCAAAAGATTAGGCTAAAATAGCATTCACGAGTTCCTGGGGGACCTTTGCATATTGTAGGATGCCTTTTGGTTTGTACAATGCTCCTACCAATTTCCAACATCTAGTCTTAAGCATGTTTTAGTAGCAAATAGGTAGTAGAGTGAAAGTCTTTATGGATGACTTCTCCACTTATGGCACTACATTTAAGCAAGCCTTGGACCACCTTGAACAAGTACTCAAAAGATGTATGGAAATAAACATGTAGCTCAATTGGCAAAAAAACCATCTCATGGTTTAGGAATGCATTGTATTGGGACATAGAATTTCATAGAAAGGGATCAAGATAGACCTCAAAAAGATAAGGGTCATTTAAGCTATCACCCATCAACTAGAAACTATAAAAGAACGATCATTCCTTGGACACACTGGCTACTATCGGTGATTTATAGAGAATTTCTCTAAGATCACAAAACTATTGGTCAAGCTAACAAAGAAATATGCTCCCTTCATCTAGACCAAGAAATGCAAAAATGCATTCCAAAGCCTCAAGTAGAAGCACGTAGAGACTCTAATTCTATGAGCACTTGATTTGTATAGATTATTCCATATCATGATGGATGCATCTAACTATCCATTGGGAGCCATGCTTATGTAGTTGGATGATAAGAAACATCCATATTACATCCATTATGCAAGTTGAAGCATTTTTGGTGCATAGTTGAATATCACCATCATAGAGAAAGAATTGATGGCAATGGTGTATGCTCTAGAAAATTTCAAGCACTATGTGCTTGGGTATAAAGTGTTTGTGCACACTGATCATAGTGCCATATGATTCCTCATGAACAAGCCAACAGTGAGCCCCTGTGTCATACAATGGATAGTGATCTTGTAGGAATTTAATCTTACAATGGTAGATCAAAAGGAAACTAAGAATGTGGATCACTTGTCTTGATTACAATGGGATAGCAAAGAGGAGGAGAACTTGATCTCTGACTAATTTCTTGATGAACTACTCTTTGTTGATGTAATAAATGAACAAGTTCTTATAGAACCAAAATGGTATGATGGCATCATCACTTATCTTTTTACTTAAGAGATGCCACAAGATCTAGACTATATAAAGAAACATCAATTTCTTCATCAAGCTAAGCACTTCATGGAAATCAACAAGCACCTTTACAAGGTGTGTGTCGATGGCTTGATTCATTGGTGTGTACCTGATGTAGATCAATTGCACATTCTCTAGGATGATCATGAAGATCCTTGTGGAGGCCACTATGCAGGGAGATGCATGGCCATAAAAGTCCTAATGGTAGGATATTATTGGCCCATAATCTTTAGGGATTCCCATCAATTTTTTCGATCCTATGAGCATTACCAACAAGAAGATGGGATGATTGCATGTATGGAGGGTCCTTAATAGTGGATTCAACCATTGGAACCCTTTGACATATGGGACATGGATTTCATGGATCCCATCACACCCATGTCCAATGAGAAGGCATATATAATCTTCACAATTACTATTGTACCAAATGGGTAGAGGTAGTAGCTATCACCAACTGTACATCATCCATTACTACTTAATTTGTATAGCAAAATGTTGTGAACAAGTTTGCAGTACCATGTGCATTAATTTCTAACAATGGAATCCATTTTAGAGATGCTACTTTTCAAAAACTCATGCAACTCTTGGGGGTTAAACATAAATTAATAACAAACTATTATCCCAAGCCAATGATCAAGTAGAGGTGACTAATAGGGAGATTACAAAGATTCTAACAAGAGCTATTAGCAAGTAGAGGAGAGACTAGAGCACAAGACTCAACAATGCCCTTTGGGCCTACTACTCAATATGAAAACTCCCTATTGTCTCCTCTCCCTATGAGTTGATGTATGGAAAACTTCTAACACTCCTAATTCAATTAGAGCTCCATACACTCTCAATAGCCTGTGACTTGGATCTTGACCTAAGTCATGCCCAAAAAGAAACATTAATCAACTTAAATGTGCTAGATGAAAATATATTAGTGGCATTATCCTTGAATGAAGTGCATAAGGCATTCAAAAAATAATGTCATAACCTTAGGATATGGAAAAAGAAATTTTAACTAGTAGATAATATTCTCTATTGGAATCCTACAAATGTACCTCAATGAACCAAATTCTAAACATTGTGGGAGCGGCCTTATATAATTGATGAAACCTTTCCTTTTGCAGCCATGATAACATACAAACTTGAAAGCCTAAACAAGAAGCAATTGGTTACCATCCAACAGATAAATCCTTTCCATGAACTCAAGCAAGTTGAGGTGACAAATAGCTTAATGGATGGGCAACCATGCTCAATTTTTTGGATCTCCTCCTTCCAACTCAGTTGTGGGGGAGATGGCCATCCATGCTAATAATATACATATCTCCTCAGTTTTTTTATTTTTTATTTTACACATTTTTATCTTTGCATATTATTTATTTAACAACATTTTGATTTTAAATTTTTTTTCCTATTTTACACCAATTTTCTTTACACCATTGTTAGTACATTTTAATTTTTCTTGAATATTTTATAATTTTTTATATATTTTACTTTATTTTAGTGTGGTTTTCTCATTTTTGTTAATAAACATGCTTTGTGTCAATAGGAAATAGTGGTGATGCAGCTATTGCTAATGGTGGTTTGTGCTCAATGTTTTGTTTGCTAATGTTTGGTTTCTATTTTTAAATTTTTGTACTGATGGCTAAGAAATGGTTTCTTTTTCATAGAACAAGCAATGAGTCCACAACATTCACCTATCCACAAACTCTATGATTTTTCTTGTTTTGGAAGTATGAGGTCCCTTTCATTAAATAAAATTTTAATAAATTTATGACCTTGGTAGTTTCTAAAATTGGAAAGGATTCAAAGGTTTGCACAAGGTATGACTACAAGGGGACTTAATACTATTTGTACTCTTTTACTTACTTGGCTACATGAGTGTTGATGAGTTACAAGGTACCCCTACACTCAACCATATGAATACAAGCGTTTCACGCATGATTCAGTCGAACTCCATAGACAGGCTAGTTACTTGCTGATCGCAGTTCACTGTCTTCCCACCTGGACTAGTATTTACTTTGTCACATATGGTTTAGCCCAGAGTAAGGTGTATGATATGTTCCTAAGCTAATGCTACTCCTGGAGGCGATGGAAAATTATCTTAGCTAAGCTAGGAGGAAAAAGGGAGAGAGAGAGCTATACTATGAGGAGATAGGGAGAGAGAATCTAAGCTAGCCTAAGAGCAATGAGCATCCATTCCNAAAATTAAATAATTAAACTAAGTGAATGCTGCAATGATGAAGTAATCTTGATCTTTATTTTTGGTCATGTGCATGTCTAAGTACATCACACTCAAATAAAGGATGCCGTACAATTACAATCATCACACTACAGGCATGCACTGAGAAATAATTCTAACACTGAGAAGGAAAAACTACAAGATCTTGGATAAGGGACTAAGAACTAATCTCCTCCATCCCATGTGCCTACATGTGTATTTATAGGCCCACATAGGAACCACGATATTGCAAATCCAATATCATTGTTGGGTGCAATATCGTGTACCTGATATTGCGTATTCGATATCGTGGGTCCGATATTGCAACCAGATGAATCATGATTCATCATACCCCCATGATTGAATGAAAACTCATCCTTGAGTCAAAATGAGAACAAGCCCCATTGATTACACAGTGGATAGGTATGGGATTATTGATTGACAGGGAATCTATTCATGCCACAGTGGAGGACTCAAT
The DNA here is from genome assembly GCA_015680685.1 of Gnetum montanum. Taxonomy (NCBI): domain Eukaryota; kingdom Viridiplantae; phylum Streptophyta; class Gnetopsida; order Gnetales; family Gnetaceae; genus Gnetum; species Gnetum montanum. The sequence goes on along the minus strand of MNCI01024433.1, from coordinate 152,341 downwards.
AGAAAAAAATTGGACACAACACAAAAAAATGACAAATTCCTAAAATTACAAAATTGGGTGGAACTCATGTGGTTCCTGGTAGTGGTGGCTCCTCCATGGATTGCTTTCCCTTATCCTATGCTCCAGGTTTTGGGAGGTGATGATGTTGAAGTAGTGCCTGGAGTTTCTCCTCTTCAGTTCAAGGGTTGTGTGTCATCCATGCTGATGCTCCAATGTTTGATGGAGTTAGCACCTTCCATGGGCATGGTAGTTGTGGAAACATTACCACAAATAACCATTGTTCCTCCTCATAGGCTCTAGCTTTGTCTCTATACTCCTGAAAATCTATAAGCCTTCAAGCCAAGTCTATTGCAACATCCTTTTGTCCTTGGTAGCTTGCTTTAACCACCTCCAATTCAGAAATTGTGACTTCCAACTTTTGCAATATTCTCTTATGTTCAGCAAATTCTACTTCATACTTGGTGTAGGTGGTGGTTACCTATTTCTTGAGCTCTATACTTAGGTGCCCTACTATCAACATGGCTAGATTAGCATATCATAGATTTGCCAACTCCATGTATTCTATAAGATCTTGAATCTGTAGGTCTTGGCTCTTAAGTTCCACCTGGTGGGAAAATGCATATGTATTCAATATGGCTTGCCAATCAGTGTGTGGTGCACTGAAAGCATTGATGTGCACCTTGGACATATGGATCTCCTTTTCGATGATTTGTTTGTACATTGCCACTTGGTCTCTGAAGTGCTCTTTTAACTTTTCGTGCCGTTTGGCCTCGTTCTATCATGCACTTATTTTGATGGTTGTCTTTTGACGGATGGTGCATACCTCCTCCATTGAGAGGGTTTGATTTTTTCTAGCCAAATGGTTCATGTCCTGGTTGACCTTGATTAGTTGTTCTCAGTGTCATTGAAAATGCTCTTTGAGAACATTCTTTTTTTTTTCCATAGAGGTCAACCGAAGATTGTTAGCAACCAGTTGTTTATTTTCTTCTTGTAAGGCCTTGAGTTCTTGGCATGCGCATAAGTTTGCGCTTGTGCCATAGAGGCATTCCAGTTAGCCTTCTCTTTTTCCTTAGCCACCTTTTTATTTTTTTAGCAATTTATTGAGTTACTCGATCCTAAAGGTGTCCATCTGATCCGTGGGAAAAAATTGAGAAGGATCCCACTGTGTGGCCTGCAGGGCTACGAGCCTTTCTTACAATCTTGCAACTTTTACTTTTGTGTGCTCAGCCCTCATCTTTGTCATGACTAGTTTCCCTTTGGTGGAGATGAGGTTTGATTGTGCTACTGTAACACCTTGTGGGATCTCAAACAAGGATGTCATCACCTGTCTTGCTGCTTTAATAGGTCAAGCACGTCCTCATGCTCCGTAGGAGTGATTGAGGGACCAACAAGAGTTTGAGCACCCTGTGCTCCTGTAAAATCTACTGATGGCACAATAGGGATGTTAAAAGATTCTTTGATGTGGTCTATGACCATCTCTATGGCTCCTATTACATCCTGGTGCTGCATAACCACCACTGTGGCCCCTTCACCAGTCTCTACTTACACCTGAAAGGATGTAGTGTTCCCTAAAATCTGTTGTGACCAATAACTCTCCCCTCCTCTTGTCTGAATGGACACCTCACCCCATGCATGATCTATAGAGACAATGGGCCGTATGATATCATCGATGACGTGGAAGAGATTTTCATCATCACGACTTCCCCAACTGATCGTCTCAGTGATGGCCCTAAGGTTGCTCATTGATGGTCAATAGTCTTACAGTGGTGGCAGTTGATCTCGCTGGCTTGTGCTAGGCCCTACTTCTTGTTGTTGAATGGGTCCTGTGCTTAGAGGTTAGCTGGGCCCTACAAGTTGAGTTGCAATGCCCCACCATCTATTCTTACTCTTGTTCTAGTCCCAGCGTCTCACCAACAATCTTCCTTCTAGCTGCTGGCTTTAGCAGTTCAACATACGAAGCATTTTGAGCTTTTCTAAGGACATCATTAGTGTATCCCTAAATGCCAACATACTTGCACAGCTTCCTAATGAGACAAGGGAAGGGAAACGTGAACTTCCCTGTCTTACATTCTTAAAACTGCCTTAAGATATCCATGAAATATAGATGAGGTAGGTTAGCATTAACCTTTCCCATCAATATCACACTTCCTCTTGTCACATAGGTTGAAATTCTATTTAGATCTTTTGTGGGGAAGAGGTGATAAGTTCCAATTTTAAAGTAGATCCTCTCTTCCAATGTCAACTCTCCATAGATCTTATCTTCTTTACCATATGCCCTATCTAACCAGACCTTACATGCATCTACATTAGAGTGAGTGGACAAGCAAGCAACCTTTGGCCCTGTATTTAGAAGGTTTAACACTTCTGAAATGGCTTGGATGGAAAAATCAACAATCACACAACAAATGTTAACTGTGGTTCCTTCTTCTTCATTGTGCTAGAATTGGTACATTTCTCCTAAGTACTAGGCACTACTTTTGGAAAGGATAGGTGATGAGACGCAGTTCACACAGGCCGCGATATCGCGTAAGCGATATCGCAGCCGACGCGATATCGCGTAAGCGATATCGCAGCCGACGCGATATCACGTCCCCCGCGATATCGCGTACGCTATATTGCATCTTCCCCTACGATATCACGTACGCGATATCGCAGTCCACTACCATGTCTATAAATAAGAGGTGGCTCTCCCTTATTCAGGATCCTAGTTTAGAAGTAGCGAAGCTCTGGTAGTTTGATCCCTCGAGAGTTAGATTTTTTTCCCGTGTTTGCCCGCAGTGTGGTGAATGTAATTGTACGGTGTCTTTATTCGAGTGTGCCATACTTGGACATGCACATGACCGGCAATAAAGATTGAGATTACTTCATCATTGCAGCATTCACTTAGTTTATTTATTTGTTATTTATTTAATGTTATTTATTGCTTTCATAGCGCGGTGTGAGTACGACTTGACTAGGAGCATCTATGGGTGTGTACGGCTAGTTAAGGAATCGATTACTCATCGCGATTAGTCTCTCACCCTTAAACTCCTAGAAGCAGAACAAGTA
>MNCI01024433.1:136295-147759 GCA_015680685.1 Gnetum montanum | reverse complement strand
GAGGCACCCTTCATATTTTCCGAATCCAAATGCTTATAACGTCCAACATTCTATTTCTTCAACTGGGCCACCACACTTTATCTCACCACAATACCATTCTCCACAATACTATCAACCCATACCTCCAACACAACCACCACCTTGTGCACCTTACATCCCTCCTAACTTTCAACATTCTCATCCTTTCCCTCCTTCCACAATGCCACCAACTATTCCTAAGGTGTTTGTACCACCGCAACCCACGAACAACACTTGTGCTCCTGCTACTAACAGCAGTGAAGAGCCTCCTCAACATCAAAGGCATCCTCTCTTTAAACATGGCCGTAGGAAGGGACAACATAACTCTAAGGCCACTACATCTTCCAACCCAACACAAGTCCAACAATGTGGTGCATCCTTAGCTTTGAACCCGACGCCTCATGTAACTTCATCAGGGCCACCAACTTACACTCCAACAACCATAAGGCCCAATGAACACAACCATGGGAGGCATTAGCCCAATCCTTGCATACCATCTAACGGTCCTAAACATCATAGTGGGTCAACTCGTTATCTGGGAACTACATCGTATGAAGTGCCCCACTATGTTTATTACAAAGTGTGTGAAATCCAAGGTGATAAGTATGGACCAGCTTCAATATTTCCAATATGCAAGGATCCTCATTTTCTATTTATTAATCCTTGTCATACTCAATCATTTAGTTATGGGGGGTATCCCCCATTTCAATAACAAGAAGGATTAATAAATATTTTTCATTTTCTTTAATTTTTCAACTTTTTTTTTTATCTTTTTATCTTTTTGTGTTTTTGTATTTTCATGTTTGTGTAAGTAATCTCATCTACGAATAAAACACTCATGTGGATCATTGGTTGAGATGTGTTTTATGTTATTAAGTCATGAGTGATCAATTATTTGGAACAGTAAGCCCACTACATCCACTCATCCACTCTATAAATAAGAGGTTTTGTTCGAGGGTACAGTGATATTCTTGAAATTTCTAAACGTAAAATTAATTTTGTGTTCATTGTACCCAGAATGAAGAAGGATGGACCAAGAGGGAATGATTAGGGTGTGACATCAAGGGGACTTGTGGATTCTCTTTGGTGACATCTGTGGGAGTTATCATGCAATATGGTTGTACTAAGATCCTTGTAGATCTAACAAAAAATGGGAGTAAGAGTAATCAAAAGGGCACTAAAAAATCAAATGTTGTTCTAGGGGGTCCCACTGGAAAGACATGCACCCATGCTTGAAGGTTGGCGGCTTCTCTAGATTCAGTAAAGTGAGAAAGAAAAAAAGAAAAGAAAAAGAAGTGCCATAAAATAAAAATCACTCCTCCCTTGTACTAAACGCCAAGTGATTGTACACCTTGTTGTTATGGTACTCTCATAGTTGTTCACCATGGGATGAAGCAATGCGATGTCACTGTTTAGATGGATGGACTTGGTCTTGATCTTGGAACGATGGGTTAATGACACCTTAATCATGTTTTTCACGTAGGATTCATTGTGCCCTGGGTTAGTTACCTCATGTCTCGATCTCTACGATCCCTTTCTACACTTCGTCTCATCTCATTGTTCGTGTAATTGTAGCTCGTGTCCCATGTAGCATAGAATTTTCATCTCAATTAGGTGATATTTACATGTGTGTGTTTTGTGGAATTAGCACAGATTACAATTAACCCTTCTAGTGCCCACGGACACTTTAAGTGTGATTACACAAGGGCATAATAGGTTGAAACCTGCTTTGGGGAGGACCCACTTGTGTAATTTTATTGTAATCTTCATTAATTCCTTAGCTAGAACACACAATTTCTTACCCTTGGCTTAATTTCCATAAATTTCTTTCCCATCTATTACCCCTCAAACTTTAATGTTCCAATGTACCATTATATTCCCTTTTCTTCATAACCGCCAAAGTTTTAATTGTTAATTTCACATCCTTATCATTGAAAGTGCCTCTCGAATTCATGTAATTACCCTTGAATAGATTAATCCTTGTCAATGTCCTCACTTTACACATTAATTTCAAGAAAAATCATTAAAAATTTGGTCTTAACCAGGTTTCTCACTACAGTTTGGACGAGATATCGCGTACGCGATATCGCGTCCCACATGATATCGCATACGCGATGTACTGTACGCGATATGGCATCCCCTTTTCCTATAAATAGGAACCCCCGCCGCAACAGTTAGCTTCATTTGGCATTTACGCTGGGGGAATTTTTGAATTTTTTCTCTGCGACTTGCGATTGAGTGACCCTTGATTTTTCACCTATATCTCGCACGCTGGTACTCCGATTTTAATTCTGTTTGAACCTGCTTGAACTCGGAGTGTTCAGTTTAGTCGTGGGGGAGAGACACTTGCCGAAAAGTGCCTAACTTTTTTGAAATTTAACATCGCCCAAAGGACATCAACTAGGGTAATTAATGCTAACACTTAGAGAAATTATGCCAACAATCATATAGCCTTAAGTATACCCAAAGCTTAACTTGACATTCCACCTAAGTCATAGGACCCATTATCATAATTTTTGGGCATAATCACACAATAACATACGATCTTAATTTAAGGCAAGTAGTAAGGTATAACTTGATTTCTTAAACAAGCTTACTAATGTTGGCTCGTGTGATTGCAGATGGCCCTGAAACGTTCACAGTAGAAGAGTCCTAACCAAGGTGGAGAGAAACAACCTAGGAGAGGTAGAAGGCAAGGCCCTGCCAGACAACATAATGAATAGGAGGTGCATTCTTAGCATCCATTAAGAAGAACCTCCTACCAGACTATCTAGGTAGGCAGAAGGAGGAGCTGCTGTGCCTGAACTGGGACAACAACTCACGTTGCCCCTGGAATGTGTTTAGGCTATCCACACGAAGTTCACAATCGCTTCAGTGATTGTGGAATTCAACTTCAAATCTTTTGCAGAGTTCGCTCCTGAGGCTGTTAGGGATCACCTTAAAGGGTCTCCCTTATGGCTTGTCCTCTCTGAACAAGGTGCCTGGTACTTAGGAGAAACATACCTATTCTGGCACAATAAGGAGCAAGGCACCATAGTCAACATTGGTGGTGTGATAGTAGATTTTTCTACACAGGCTATTTCGGAAGTGTTAAACCTTCCGAATTCAGGCCCCCATGTTGCTCGGTTATCTACTCAATCAGACCCCGATGTGCGAAAGGATTGGCTAGAAAAGGCTTATGGTAGAGATAAAGCTTTTGGTGAGCTGACAACGGAAGAGAGAGTTTATTTCAAAATCGGAACCTATCACCTCTTCCCTACAAAAGGTTTAAAATGAATATCAACGTACGCGGCAAGAGGATGTGCAGTGTTGATGGGAAAGGTTAATGCTAACCTTCCTCATCTGTATTTAACGGAGATCCTAAGGCGATTTGAAGAAAGGAAGATAGGAAAAATGGCACTCCATTTTCCCTATCTTATCAGAAAACTGTGCCGTCGGGCTGGCATTCAGGGATACACAAATGACATCCTTCGAAAAGCCCAAAATGCTTCTTACGCTGAATTGTTAAAGGTGCCAGCTCCAAGAAAGAGCACTGGTGAAGAGCTAGGACCTGATGAAGAAGATGAAGAAAAAATGGCTAGAGCCCCTGCAACTCAACTTGTAGGACCCAGTCAACCTTCAGCCACAGGCCCCAGCCAACAACAAGAAGTAGGACCCAACATAGGCCAGGATCAGCCACCGCCGCAAGACTATAGACCATCGATGAGCCATCTGAGGGCCATTGCTGAGACGGTTAGTTGGGGAAGTCGTGATGATGCCAATCTCTTCCACGTCATCGATGATGCCAGCCAGCCTACGATTTTAGTAGATCGCACACGGGGTGAGTTGTCAATGCAAACAGGAGGAGGGGAAAGCAGATGATCACAATAGATCTCTGGACGCGTGGAATCTTTTCAAGTGCAATTAGAGACTAGTGAAGGGGCCATTGTGGTGGTCATGCAACACCAGGATGCCACAGGAGCTGCTGAACTGGTCGCTGACCACATCAAAGAGTCCTTCAACGTACCTGTTGTGCCACCGGTAGATCTTTCAAGAGCACATGATGCTCAAACTATTGCCAGAACCTCAATGACTCCTGCGGAACATGAGGATGTGTTGGACAAATTGCTTCAAACAGGATAAGTTTTGACGTCCCTATTTGACATCTCCCAAGATGTAACGACAATTCAATTAGACCTCATTTCCACAAAGGGGAAGCTGGTCATATCCGAAGTAAGGGCAGAGCATGCTGAAGCTGAAGTGCAGAAACTACAAGAGCAGCTCTTGGCCTTACAAGCAGCGGAGTGGGATCCTTTGCGATTGGTTCCTGCAGACCAGCTAGACAATTTTAAAACTGAGCAACTAACAAAATTAATTGCAAAAAACAAGAAGGTGGCAGAAGAAAAGGAGACGGCCACTTGGGATGCCTCCGCAGCAAAGGCGCAAACTCATGCGCATCTTAAGGCACTCAAGGCCTTGCAAGAAGAGAATAAGCAGTTGGTTGCAGATAACCTTCGATTGACTTCTGTGGAGAAGCAAAAGAATGTTCTCGATGAACACTTTCATCAGCTGCGAGAACAATTCATTCGAGTCAACCGAGATGTAAGCCATTTAGCTAGAGAAAATTAAACCCTCTCAATGGAGGAGGTATGTGCTGTTCGACAAAAATCAGCCATCAAAATTAGTGCGTGGCAGAATGAGGCTAAACGACATGAGAAGTTGAAGGAGCATTTCCGTGATCAGGTGGGGATGTATAAACAAATCCTGGAGAAGGAGATCCATATGGCCAAAGCTCAAATCAACAACATCAGTTCCTAGCACACTGATTGGGGAGCCATATTGGACACTTACGCCTACGCCCACCAAGCAGAAATTAAGAACCAGGACCTGCAGATCCAGGACTTAACTGAATACATGGAGTTGGCAAACCTTCGATATGCTAACCTGGCCATGTTAACAACAGGGCGCCCGAGGTCAGAGCTCGAGCAGCAGGTAGCTTCCAACCACATCAAATATGAAGTAGAATTTGCAGAACGAAAGAAGTTGGTTGAAAAATTAGATGTTGCAAATTTTGAACTCGTAGTGGTAAAAGAAAGCTACCAAGGACAGAAAGATGTGGAAACTAACTTGGCTCAATGGCTAACAGAACTTCACAAATACAAAGACAAAGCCAGAGCCTTTGAAGAGGAACGACGGGTGTTCGTGGCATGGTATGTCAAAGCCAATCAGATGTTCCTGCAACTACCATGTCCGTGGGACGTGTCGACTCCATCGAACATCGGAGCATCAACATGGACGGCACAAGATCCCCGGACCGAAGAGGAGAAGCTCTAGGCTATTCTTTAGTGTCATCCACCTTAAAAGCTTAGAGCACATGACAAAGGGAAAGCACCCATGGAGGAGCCACCGCCACCAGGAACTACATGAGTTGCACATTTTTGTAGTTGTAGCATTTTTTTCTCTGTGATGTGTCTTCCCACACTGTGGCATTAGTCCATTTCTTTTTCTAGTTAATAATCCCATACCTATCCACTGTGTAATCACTGAAGCTTGTTCTCCTTGTAACTCAAGGACGAGTTTTTATTCAGTTGTGGGGGTATGATGAGACATGGTTCGCATAGGCCACGATATCGCGTACGCGATATCGCAGCCGACGCGATATCGTGTATGCGATATCGCATCTTCCCCTACGATATCGCTTACGTGATATCGCAGTCCACCACCATGTCTATAAATAAGAGGTGGCTCTCCCTTATTCGGGATCCCAGTTTAGAAGTAGCGAAGCTCTAGCAGTTTGATCCCTCCAGAGTTAGATTTTTTTCCCGTGTCTGCCTGTAGTGTGGTGAATGTAATTGTACGGTGTCTTTATTCGAGTGTGCCATACTTGGACATGCACTTGATCGGCAATAAAGATCGAGATTGCTTCATCATTGCAGCATTAACTTAGTTTATTTATTTGTTATTTATTTAATGTTATTTATTGCTTTCATAGCGCGGTGTGAGTACGACTTGACTACAAGCATCTACGGGTGTGTACGGCTAGTTAAGGAATTGGTTACTCATCGTGATTAGTCTCTCACCCTTAAACTCCTAGAAGCGGAACGAGTATGACTTGATTATGAGCATTTAAGTGTGACTGCTTGGTAGCCTAGTGGTGTAGCTAGGGGGATCTACGTTTGGTAACCCAGTGGCGTATTTGGGGTCTACGCTTGGTAATCCTAGTGGTGTACCTAGGCCTGTGCTTGGTAGTCCCAGTGGCAGTCGTGCACAAAGTCCAAGATGTGTATGGTTGATCAAGGAATCAGTTGCTCATCACACTTAGGCTAGATTAGACTTTCTTACCCTTTTTCCTCTTAGCTTAGATTAGTTAATATTATTTTCCATTGCCTTCAGGAGTAGCATAGATTAGGAACACATCATACACCTCGTCTAGACTAAACCATACATGACATATGCAAAAATAGTCTAGGTGGGAAGATAGTGAACTGTGACCTAAGGCTAACTATCTAGGTGCCACAACTAGTCCATCTGCAGAGTTCGACTGGATCATGCATGCAACGCTCATTTCGTATGGTTGAGTGTAGGGGTACCTCGCCACTCATCAATAGGCCATAATGGAGACCCTTTGAGGTGATCCCTAACAACCTTAGGAGTGAATTCCATGAAAGGTCTGAAGTTGAATTCCATGATCATGGTAGTTGATGTGAACTTTTCATGAATGGCCTGGACACACTCTGGGGGCAACATGAGGTGTCATCCCTATTTAGGCACTGCTGCAACTCCTCCTTCTACCTATCTTGATTGCATAGTGGCAAGGTCTTCTTGATGGATATTGAATGATTTCTCCTCCTACTCTACATGTTGTTCAACAGCCATCTATCCTCTACCTCTCCTAGGTTGCTTAAACACACCTTGAGAGGGACCTTTGTGTTGTCTACACTTTGGGACCATCTGCAGTCACACGGGTTAAGCATTAGTAAGGTTGTTTACCCAAGTTAAGTTATACCTTACTTCTTGCCTTAATGAGTTTGTTCTATTTTTGTGTGATTTTAAGGTTAGGATTTTTTATGGAAATGTCCCCAAAAGATTTGTATATTTGGTCCACTTTTCTTAGGTGGTTTCAAAGTGTAATTCCCGATATAGATAAGGAGATGTAATTATTTTTGGCACATGTTTATTATTATTTTTATAACTAATTACCCTTGATAGTGTCCTTCATGTGATGATGAATTTCAAAACATTTATATGCAATTCAGCATGTACCCCTCCCCCATGACTAAGATGAACACTCCGGGTTCATGTAGGTTCAGACGGAATGAAAATCGGAGCACCAATGAGCAAGTTATGATGAGTAAAGTAAGAGATGCGCAATCACAAGTTGTAGAAGAAAATTTGAAAAAATTTCCCCATGTGAATAATTGCAAATGATGTTGATAGGTGAGGGGGGTCCCCATATATATATATATTTGAAGGATGTGATATCACGTACCTACTAGCAGGGACTCAATATCACGTCGGACTCGATATCGGGGATCCAATATTACATCCTATCAAAAATAGGCACTTGTAAAATTTATTGAATTTTAATTAAAAATTTTAAAAGTTTTAAATTTTTTGAAACTCCAAGGTATAAACTGAGGATGTGTAGGTTAATGTATAGGGGTCTAGGGTAATGCAAACTAATCCTGAAGGCACAAAGAGTATCATGGTGTGAAATCTGTCAATGAGAATCATGCAGAGTAGGCAGAAAAGGACATGTGTTCACTCATAGGAATGTTTGAACTTTAAAGGATAATAAGGGAAAGAAGATTGTTGGTAATATGTAGAGGGTATTGAATGATGTGCAAGATATGTGTTATAAGTGTAGATTACAAAGGTTGTGCAAGTGGGTCCTCCCCAAAGTAGGTTCCAACCTATAATGCCCTTGCATAACCACACCTTGAAATGTTAAATGTAATCCACACCAATTTTGCACAACACACACATGTAAATATCACCATGAGGAGAGATGAATCCCAGGCTACCTGAGTCACAAGTCATAATTACACAAACAACAAGGTGAGATGAATTGTAGAAGGGATTGCAGAGATCAGGACATGAGGTAATAGACCCAGGGCACAATGAATCCTATGTGTAAGACATGATTAATGGATCATTAACCTATCATTATGAAATTAGAACCAAGCCTATTGCACTGATCAGTGACATTGCATTTTTTCATCCAATGATGCACAACCATAAGAGCACCATGATAGAAAAACATACGATCACTTGGCATTTTATACAAGGGAGGAGTGATCTTTGTTTTTTTTTCTGGTTGAGTGCCTTTTGGTTACTCTTACTTCCACTTTTCATTAGATCTACAAGGATCTTAGTACAACCAAGCTACATGGTAACTCCCACAGACATCACCAAAGAGAATCCAGAAGTCCCCTTGATGTCACATCCTGGCCATTCTCGCTTAGTCCATCCTTTTTCACTCTGGGTATGATAACACAAGGTTGATTTAAGTTTTAATGATTAAGAATATCATTGTACCTAGGGTAAAACCCCTTATTAATAGAATGGGTGGATGGACGTTATGGGCTCATTCGAATAATTAGTCACCTGAGACTTGATAGCATAAAACAACACCTCAACCAATGGTTCACATGAGTGTTTTATTCCTAGATGAGATTACTCATAAAAAGGTAAAAATAAAAAAGGAAAAAGGATCAAATAATAAGTTGAAAAGTGAAAAACTAAATTTTTTTTCCAAAATTAAAGAAAATGAAAAATATTTATTAATCATGCTTATTATTAGAATGGGTGTATCCCCCATAACTAAATGGTTGAGTATGGCGAGGATTAATAAATGAAAAGTTGGAATCCTTGCATGTTGGACATATTGGAATTAGGTCATATTCAAACCACTGGGTGTCTTTTGATGTGGTGATTGGAATGTACCCTGAGTGGGATTCACACACTTGATTATAGTAAACATAGTGGGGCAATTTATAAGATGTAGTCAATTGATGAGTGGTTGACCCACTATGGCACTCATGATTGTAAGATGGTATGCAAGGATTGATTTGTCTCCCTTGGTGGCTATGTTCATTGGGCCATATGGTTGTTGGAGTATTTTTTGATGGCCCAGAGAAAGTAACACGATGTGTAGGATGCGAGGAGGGAGCTACACCACAGTGTTAGACTTGTACTGGGTTGGAAGGTGCAATGGGCTTAGAATTGTGCTGTCCCTTATTATGGTCATGTCTAAAGAAGGGACACCTATGATGTTGTGGAGGATTCCCACTATTATTGATAGTAGTAGCACAGGTAACATTTGTGGGTTGGTGTGGTGGTGCAAGACCTTTTGGAACACTTGGTGGCAATGTAGAAGGAGGTGAAGGATTAGAATTTTGAAATTAAGGAGAATTGTAAGGTAACCAAGGTGGTGGTTGTGTTGGAGAGGATATGGGTTGATAGTATTGGGGAGAATGATAATAATGTTGTGAGATAGAGGATGTTGACCTAGTTGGGAAAACAGGATGTTGGAGTTGATAAGCACTTAGATTCAGATGGTATGAAGGGTATAACCAGCCATGACTAGGATTGTTGCCACTATGATCAAACATAGTATCTTTGTACGAACTCTGGATGTAACACTCTTCCCCAATGCTTCTGTAAATGTGACAAGATTGGGCATTGGACCTTGGGGTGATTGTACAGGCAAATGTTGCATTGATACATATGATTGGTAGTTAAGTTCTTATTCTCTTCAACCCTTCTTTCTGATTGTATAAAGGTGTTTTGTCCTACTTCTTGGTTCATTATGACTCTACCTCCAACAATGTTGGCATATTATTCACATTTTTTATGCATCCATTCCATCATCTTATTGATATTTGACTCAGTTTCATCCAATGATTGTAGTGTTGGCAAAGATGATTCCACCTCCTTAAGGTGAGTTGATTTCTTCTCTTTTAGATTATGGACCTTTGTTGATGTAAGATTTTTCTCCCATTGAGATTTTTCAACATTCTCCCATCTAGCCATTTATCCTTCTTCTTTTGCTACCTATTTGATAAGCTCTTGGAATTGATGGGTTTGTAGCTCATATAGTTGACCTTGGGTGTACATCCCTAGGGTCTCCCTTGTTTCATTACGGAGCCCATAAATAATGTGGTACATTAGCCTTTCCTTGGAGAACTCATGGCCTAGGCAGTTGTTTAACAATGCATAATATCTTTCTAAGGCCATGTCCAAGGGTTCATGTTGTGCTTGTTTCCACTCTTGGATTTGTTTCCTCAAGGCTGACACTCTTGCATAGGTTTGATATCTTTCGTTAAAGAGTTCTACCATTGTTGGCTAACGTCGAATTGATTTTGGTTTTAATGACCTATACCATACTTTTTCTTGGCCAATGAGTGTCAGAGGAAAGAGCTTAAGTTTTTTCCATCCATTATCAATGTTGTTCCATGCACAGGCATCATAGAAGGCTTGTAAATGTTGTTGTAGGTCTAAATTGTAGCATCTTGAAAACTTAGAAAAGTTGTTTAAGTAAAGCCTGGGTAGACGACTTTCCTTGCGATGCCTGCGGGATATTCAAATAGCCTCTTGTATTTCCATTAGGCTTGTAATGGCTAGTAGGGGTTCATCATCATTAGGTAGGTTATGCATTTGTGAGTTGGGATGATGTTGTCTTCATCATCATATAATTCATTGGTTCTCCAATGAATTGACTTTCTGGTTGTTACATTATGATAGTCTTGAGAGAGAGACATGGTATGTGAATTTGTGTGTGACTTAATTGAAATTAATTTCTTTTCTAAACAATGTATTGTTAATACTTTGTTACAATGATCTTGTATGATGTAACTAATCTAAATAACTAGCACTGTCCTTGCCAACGATGTCAATGATGAGTGGTGAGGTACCCCTACACTCAACCATATGAATACAAGCGTTTCATGCACGATCCAGTTGAACTCTGCAGATGGGCTAGTTGTGGTATCTAGATAGTTACTCACTGATCGTAGCCTGCTGCCTCCCACCTAGACTAGTATTTGCTTTGTCATGTATGATTTAGCTCATATTGAGGTGTATGTTGTGTTCCTAAACTAATGCTACTCCTGGAGGTGATGGAAAATAATCTTAGCTAAGCTAGGAGGGAAAAGGAAAAGAGAGAGCTATACTAAGAGGAGATAGGGAGAGAGAATCTAAGCTAGCCTAAGTGCGATGAGTATTCGTTCCTTAATCATCTGTATACATCTTGAACCTCATGCATGACTACCACTAGGATTACCAAGCGCATATCCTAGGTATACTACTGGGTTACCAAGTAGTCACACTTAAATGCTCGTGATTAAGTCATACTCATTCCATGTTTAAGGAGTTTAGGGTGAAGAGATATTAACTACAAAAGCAATAAATAACAATAAAAATTAAATAATTAAACTAAGTGAATGCTGCAATGATGAAGTAATCT
>MNCI01024433.1:91380-115474 GCA_015680685.1 Gnetum montanum | reverse complement strand
GGGAACTTCCATGCTGAGAAGGGAAGGTTTCCAAGCTAAGCATGTAGTCTCCACACTACGGGGGAATGTTTCCAAGTTGAGAGAAAACCCTCCACCTCTCCACACTGGGGGTAGGTGAGATTTACATCCTTGTAGGTGTTTCTAGTGTAGAAAAATGTATACCCACTAGAAAACCCATCAAATTATCATTTTTGGCATTCCAAAAGGAATTTTTGACCTCCCAAGTCCAAATATACATACTAGGTGACTTTTCTCAGTTGGGGAATGAGGCTTTGGCCACTTATGAGGCATTTTTCAGTTCCAAAAGTATAAAGTATGTGAAATTGCCCACTGTGGGTTACAATCCTCATATTTACAATGAAGTTTTACCTTGGATTTTATGGGGTGAGAGCTACATGTTGAAAATTAGCTATAACATGTAAATTTTTGTGGTGTTTCAATGGTTTCTATTTGTTGATTTCTGGAGGATTGACCTAAGAGGCACTGACAAAGACTACAAAATACTGCTACATATTATAACGCTACAATTTAGACAAGCCACATGAGAATTAGGCTATATAGCTTACCAAAGTTGCTAGTTTAAGAATGTGGTAGGCCATGGTACCAATTTAAGGTCATAGTGGACCATTGAAAGTAGGCTTGCTTATTGATGATTGCTAGCTACATGTAGTATGACTTTAGATAAGAATGATTGACTAGATTGTCCAACTCATTCTCATCCATGTTGGCTATCTTGAATGCTCTGTTATTGTAAGCTTTACATGTTAGTGCACTTGGAGTTATGGTGCACTGAATTAGCAACTAAGGTTTAGAGGTGGGCATTTAGGCTTAAATGTAGTTTTTAATGCCAAATTTCATATGTTCTCAATCACAATTCCCATATTTGCAAACTTTACATTGGAGAAGAGCTCTGGTAGGGATTCTTGTGGTAGAGAGAAATTATCTTCAGCATGGAAGCCTCATTTCTTCTTGTGCACATCATATAACTCCTATTTTCTTGATTTCAAACTACTCCTAGTGTTGAGCCTATCATGTCACCAAAACAATGTGGAGGGAAGAGTCATAATCCTAGAATTTAGCAAGTGGATGAATGAGGAAAGGATCTATTAAGATTGTCTAGGCCCATTTCAATCCAAGCCTCATCTGTTGCTATTCTAAGGTAAGTAATTATGTCCATTTTTGCTTTGTTTTCTAACTATTTTTATTGTTTTTCTTGCCACATGTGGGGCTATTTTTCTCAAAGCTACACTAATAAAGGAGATAAATCCAAATTATGATGAAATCCCACCTCTTATTTTGGCCATTTCCACATGGATCCCTAGTTGTTTTGTTGCTTTTGCTCTAGTGGACTTGATTTTTTTAATTAAGCATATTGTTTTCATGCTAGATTTAGGCTTAAAAATTCATTAAAATTAAATTTTAACAAAACCCTACCCCATTATTTTTGTGTGCTTTCTAATGGGTATCAATCTTTTTGGTTATTTTCACTATGTTTTTATGGCTACATTAAGTTGGACTTTAGGAATTTTATCTTTTTACATGAAAAAACAAGAAGTGTTGTCTATTTTTCTTAATAAAAATGCTACATATTTTTAAAATTTGATAATATGGGTTCATAGCCCTTCATTTAAACATTATTATTGCTATTTTCTCATTTGATCTAGATTAATAACGATGGAGTTATGGCTATTTTCCTGAGGTCATGCAGTTAGGTTTTAGGCCATTTTTAGGTTTTCATGTATGTTCATGAATTTTTTATAAGTAAATGGTAGAGGTTTTGGCTATTTCTTAGTTATGGCTGGGTGGGCCTTGGTTTTATCTTTCCAAAAGAATGGAATCACTCTAATTGGACTTAAAATGAATTTTTATGAATTTTTCATTAAGCCTGTATCAAAAGGAGGTTTCTACCATTTTTAGAATTTTCATCCAGATTGATGAATTTTTCCTACATAAATAGGAAAGGTTTTGAATTTTTTCTAAGCATGGATACATAGGACTTGACTTGAGCTTTCAAATGGTTGTAGAATCACTTTGTTTAGAGCTCAAACAAATTTTTGGTAATTTTTTTACCAACCTTGCATGAAAAGGGATTAATGGTGATGGCTATGGTTTTGCTAATTTTGCATAGGTTCCATATAAAAATGGCTATGTATTTTTATTTTTATGGTTATGGCTACAAAGCTTGTGATTTTAGGATTCTTTCCATTGTGGAATAACTAAAATCAAAGCTTGTGTGAATTTTTGATGAATTTTTTATTATGGCTATGTAAATAAGGCAAAATTACTATTGTAGCACATTACCCCTTTGTGGATGGAAGTGATTGATATGTGTAGCTTTTCTTGCCAATATGTAAAATTTATGCTTTAAATTTGTTATTTAAGAAAAGCAAAAGGTTTACTATTTTTAGAAGGCTTATGGCTATATGCCTTTTTAAATTTTAATGCTTTTTGAAGTTTCAATCCTTTTTCTAAGTTTATGCATAGTTTCAATGCTTTTTTCTAAGTTTATGCATAATTTCAATGTTTTTTTCTAAGTTTATGCATGGTTTGGACCAAGGCTTAGTTTGGCTATAATATTTGGTTATGAAGTAAGAGGCTATAAAATGGGGTAATAATGCTATTGTTGAATTTCTTAAGCCAACTTAGATAAACACCTTAGAGCTTTTTAAAAAGGATAATTTCACCTTTGACTACCTATTTTTTCCAAATTTGCTAAGTAATTTCAGTTATTCATAACATAAGGTTGTAATAATGTTTTCTTGTGGAATTCCTTAAGATAACTTAGATAAACATCTTAGAGCTTTTTATAGAGGCTAATTTCACCTCTAACTAGATGTTTTCTCCAAATTTTATAAGTAAATTTAATTGGTCATCATGCTTTTGTTTCATTTCATGTAGGGTTTTCTTAAGGCCTATCCTCATCATTGTGAAGTTGGTGGATATTTTATGCTACATTGATCATCCTAAGACTTCACTATGCTTCACTAAGACTCCCTGATATGCCTTTGGGAAAGGCTTCACTATGCTTCTAGCTTGATACAAGGGAATTCATTGCCTATAGTCTACAAAACTTTATGTGATGTTATTATCACACCTTTATATAGATGTGGCTAGGGCTGTAGTGGAGTCTCTATTTCCTCAGGCATCTAGCTTGGTTGCCAAGTTTATTACCAACAAGCCACTAGTAGGAGGAGTGGAAGATGCTATCAGCCATAGAGATCTAGATGATGCTAGAGTATAGTCAGTATAATGCTAACAATACTTTGATGGTGATGCATAGAGCCCACACGTTATTCTAGAACCCACTTAGCAGCATGTATTGTTTTCAAGGGTAAGCATGGTTATTGTGATGTTTTTATGATTTTGGCTTCACTACCTTTCCTAACTTCATTAGTTTTACAAACTTCTTCTAGGTACAAGGCCAATGATCAAGGCTTGATCATCAATGATCAAATCTTGGTAGTGGCTCAAACTACTTTAGACAAATTCACTAAGAGTCTTCAAATTAGAACTATTATGTATCAATAGTTAAGAGGAGACTGTGATGCATATACTTCAAGGTTCAACCTTATATACAATTAGTGTAAGGATGATGGGATGAAGCACAACTGGTGGGTAGACTCTGACAACTCCATGGATCAGACCCTTGTAGTTGGAACCTTAACTGAAATCACATTGAAGAAGATGATGAAAGGTAAAAATAAAGGCTATGGCTTCTAATGTTTTATGGTTATGAACATTCTAATTATTTTATTTCTTTGACTAGTTATTAAACTTTCTTATGTTGATGCTAAAATTTTGTTAATGCTTTGTAGGACCTTCAATCTCTATTGATGTCATCATACCACTTTGAATAGCACATTATGAGGATACCCTCATCTTGAAGTTTGGTGATGTGATACCAGAATAGGAGTGGTTGAAAGAACAAGTGCATAAATATGTTCAAGAAAACAACCAACGTGTGGGTTTGCTTGATGTATTTATGGAACCTATCCCTTCCATACCTACTATGGAGATGTTGCATGTCATCAACTCCTTCAATGAGAAGGCTGGTCATTTTAGCACCATCATTTGGGATGTGAAGGTTAACATGGATATTGATGAGGGCCTCTTTTCCACTTATTTGGTGTCCCTAGTAATGGTGAAAAGATCCCAACAAGAATAGTGAAGGCATCAGACCATCATGATGAAGTTTTGGAGTGGCCTGGTGCCATTAAGGGCCACTCCAGAATTTCCATGGATGGCTCCATGAACATTGATGCAAAGGAGTCATATCCTTAGTTCATATGTCATGCATTTCCTAAACTATTATTGCAAAAGAAGGTGATTGGCATAGCGCAGGGGTGAACCTTCAAGAAGGTCCTAATGGATGGCACCAAGTTCAACTAGGTGGCAACCTTGGCTATTGGGCTTTAGGAGGAGATCCTTAGACTCTTTGTAGATACATCTACAATAATCCACATGAATTTTACATTTTCTATGAGTTATTTAAAGAGGTTTGTGAAGTTTTTGGTCGTGTATAGGAATGGACGATGGATTCCCCTAGACCCAAGCTAACTTTTTAAGCCTTGGATAAAGCACATTTATCCAATGGTGTAGGATCAAAACCCACTAGAGGGGATGGATGATACACTATCCATTATCACTAAGGATATTAATGTTAGGTAGTGTGAATCCCTTGATAGCTCAAATGATGAGGAGCCTCTCACATTCCTAGAGAGCATCCAAGAGGCCAAAAAACTACATAGGGAGGCTAGAGTGGTAGCCAAAGAGAAACTTAAGAGGCCTATGGAGGAAGCACAGGAGTGGTTGAAGGGATAGGTTCCTAGATACATTCAAGAAAACATCCAACGTGTAGGTTTGCTTAATGTATTTATGGCACCTATGCCTTCCATACTTGTTGCAAAGATGCTACATGTCATCAATCCCTTCAATGAGAAGGTTGGTAATTTCAGCACCATCATTTGGGATGTGAAGGTTAACATGGATATTGATGAGGGCCTCTTTCACACTTATTTGGTATCCCTAATAATGGGGCAAAGACCACAACAAGAATAGTGAAGGAATCAAGCCATCATGATGAAGTTTTGGAGTGGCTTGGTGCCAACATGGGTCACTCTAGAATTTCCATGGATGGCTCCATGAACCTTGATGGAAAGGAGTCATATCCTTTATTTAGGTCTCATGCATTTCCTAAACTATTATTTCCAAAGAAGATGATTATCATAGCACAAAGGTGAACCTTCAAGAAGGTCTTGATGGATCGCACCAAGTTCAATTGTGTGGCTGCCTTGGCTATTGGGCTTTAGGGGGAGATCCTTAGACTCTGTGCAGATACCTCTATAATAATCCACATGCAATTTGCATTTTTTGCAAGTTATTTAATGAGTTTTGTGAAGTTTCTAGTCATGTATAGGAATGGAATATGGGTTCCCCAAGACCCAAGCTAACTTTTAAAGCCCTGGATAAAGCACATTTATCCAATGGTGTAGGCTCAAAACCCACTAGAGGTGATGGATGATACATTATCCATTATCACTAAGGATATTAATGTCAGGTAGTGTGAATCCCATGATAGCACAGATGATGAGGAGCCTCTCATGTTACTAGAGAGCATCTAGAAGGCCAAATAACTACATAGGGAGGCCAAAGTGGCTGCCAAAGAGAAACTTAATAGACCTATGGAGGAAGCACCATCAGCATTAGACCAACCTACCCCAAAGAAGCTTAAGTTTAAACTTAGGCCATTGCAGTAGGTAGTCACAGGTATGCTTTATTTAGGTTTGGCTATTTTTTGTTTCAAATTTTATGGCTACTTTATGGTTTCATGTGTCAACTAGTTTTCTATGTGCTATGGTTGTAGAAAAATGTCAAGCTATGGTAGCCCAAGCTACCATGGAGGTAGAACAAAGGTGTGCAGAAGAGGTACTCTTGATGCAACTTAAGGTTGAATGGTTCATTGATGTAGATATAAATGATCTAGATACCTTGTTCAGTGAGGTAGTGCCAGGTACATCCCTCATCATCATCCTAGAGGAGGAAGGGATAGAGGAGCTAGTTATGCCCATGCCTTAATATTTTCATTATATCTTATAGTTTAATTTTGGTTTCCATTCTAATCATTTAATGATTGTTATGCTTATAGTAGTTTCTAAGCCACCAATGCAAGCACCTATCCCTAATTTTGTGTGAAACCATGGGTGGAGACTCCATACAAGGTGGATTTTAGGCATGGGATGGCTAAGGACATCATCGATTGGTTGTAACAAGTTGCACCTAAGATAGGTAAGGACTTTATTTTATGTACCTTAGTTGCTTGTCTATGCTATAGGTTATGCTTGTGTCATGGCTATTTTATATTGTACATTATATTTCATGCTTTGTGTAGTTCCTTCTATGGAGTGGGACCCTAGCAAAGACATGGAGATTAACTCCTTATCTAAGCTTCCCTCTAATGTATCTAGTGTACCCTTAATTCCTATGGGAGGAAGTTATGGCCTTAAGGGAGAAGACTCAATGGAAGGAAGAAATCATTAGATATCTTTGAGGCTACAAGGCCTTTGCAAAGGCCCAAGTGACTAACTTAGGGAAGTTGCAAACTAGAGAGATCATGTGGACCTACTACTGGCATGTCATTTAGGACAAAGTAGTGATCTTACAAGAGATGGTAGAACAATGTATGTAGATGAACCTCATCTCCTAGAAGGTTGAGGACTAGAGATATCATTGTACTTGGATCCTAGAGTGGGGTAAGAAACAAAAGGTCCACAAGCAATAGTACAAGGAAAATCATGGGGCCTACCTTAAGTGGCTTAAGAAGGAGTCAGTTGAATGATGTAAAAGAGATCTATTCATCCAAGGGATCCAAGTAGAAAGTTCTTATTAGCTTTTTGAAAGTACTCTCACATTGGAGCAATCCCCTCCTACTTTGATTACCACTATTATAGGTGAGACCTCAATGATTGATATTACTTGAAAGCCTCCTACTTGGATAGCTATAGATAGGATTAACATCCTCTCTAGTGTTGATCTTAGTGATGTTGACTAGGTCAACATGATGGAGGACTAGATCCTCCATCATTTTGAGGATGGCCTTCCACTTCTACCCCTAGAAGTCATGGAGTTGGAATCTATATAGGTTTGATATATTTTATGTTTTAGTTTTAGTTTTATGTCATGGTTTGGGCTATGGGTTACTAACTAGCTATATGTTGTTGCATTTCAAGCCTTAGGAGACATTAGCAACCCTAGCTGTGAGGGTGGGAATGACCCACCACTTCCTCCTCTAGATGCCACTCATCAACCTCCATTAGCTTAGCTTGTTGGCTCTTTTACTTCATTTTGATGTTGATGGTTATGATAAGCCAAGACCATGTTATAGATTATTACTATTTTTTTGACATTTTTGCCACACAATGTGGCCATGGCTATGTATGTTATGGACACTTTAACTTTAAATATAAATTTTTATTTTATTTTTTGATATATATATATATATAGTTGTAGTAGACATTGTAAACATTGTTAACGCTGAGAATGGCTATGTTGACATCTTGGTTATAACATGAAATGACTAATCGATGCAATAATAGGCTAAAAAAAAGTAAGTATAACAATAGAAACATGTTTGCTAGTTTTTTGCCATCGTAGGCATAGATTATATAATGTTGCCAGTTTAAGGCCATAGCGAGCCTTGATGTGTGATTGTGGCTACATTGCCAATTTAAGGCCATGGTGGGCCATATTACCAATTTAAAGTCTTAGAGGACTATGATGCTAGTTTAAGTTGATAGTGGAACATAATTTTGCCAGTCTAAGGCCATGGCAAGGCATGTTGTGTGATTATCTTTGCTAGTTTAAGGCCATGGTAGGCCATGATGCCAGTTTAAGGTCTTAACACACTAGTGATGAAAAAGAAATATATATTTATAAGGATTTTTTATGTTTATAATATGAGTAAAAGTAAATAAAGATATAATAAATAAGTAAAAATGCTAATGAAAGTAGAAACTTAGGCTATATACATAGGCTATGTACATAAAGAGTAAAACAAAAATGCATAAAAATATATAAAAAATTGAGAAAGAAAAGTTAGGATATATGGCTATTTGGTTATAAGGGTATGGGATGGAAAGGTTACTTCACTTTTGTAGAGTCTTCCTAATCTTTGTGAGATTAGGGAATGAGTAAGGTTTGTTCTGCACAAGCTTGTATTCTCCATCACCTTCACTGATGATGCAAAAAGGGAGTTCATCCCATAATTCATCCCATTGCTTATCATTTTCATTGTTGTGTTGTTAATCTCTTTTGGGTTTTTGGATTTCATGATTAATGGATTCTTCTTGAAGCTTCACTTTAGACCCCAGCTCTATCTTTACATTATTGATAACCATGGACATTGCATTGTCACCATGAATGATAATTTCACCTCCCTTGTAAGGAAGGTGAATTTATTGTTGGATGGAAGAGGACATAGCTCGTAATTGAGACAACCAAGGCCTTCCCAAGAAAAGGTTAAATCCTAGTGCTTCTTCCACCACTAAGAAATTAGTTGTTATGGGGGATTTCTCCCTTGCTACAAAATCTAAGAAGATAAACCCCTTGATGGCAACTCTTGAGCCATTGAAGGATTTGAGAGTTGTGGTAGTTGTAGGTTGTATCTGCTTAGTTAGGCTCAAGAATTCAATGATGGTGCATGGGATGACATTGGTTGTGATTCCATCATCAACATGCATCTAATGCACTTTAAACTATCCTATGCATATGGTTATGAATAGAGGGGTCATAGTCACTTTGCCATTTTAGGGATTAACCTTAATTTCACTATCACAAAATATCAAAGGTGTTTACTTCTCCCCCCTTGGTGAGGAAGGCACCATCACTACATGGATGGCTTCTTCATCAATCAAAATGTCCTTACTAATGGTAATAGAAGTCAACATTTTGACTAGTGCCTCACAATGTGTGGTGGAAGTCATGATTAGGTCATACAAGCTTAAGGTTGTATTCTTCTACTTGGGGAATTACTTAACTTGGTCTATCACATTGACAAAGTTTTAATCGTTAGCCATGGGCTTGTTGCCCTAGTTGTACTTTACTTGCTTCATGCACCCTAAAATGTAAACCTTAGCTTTAGGTTGTGGTTTTTGGGGCTTTTTTTCTTTGTTCTAGTTATGGATTTTTTGATCCTTCTATGGCTTACTAGTTGAAGGGGTTGGGACATAGGAGGTCATAAGTATAGCCAATATGGGGGTGGGATCTAGTGGGCCAACTTCCTTTTGTGCTCCATCTACTTGTTACCTTTATTGTTAGGCATTTGCTTATGCTTCTTCCTTGAGATCTTTTGGTTATCAATTGTTGGTTGTGAAGAAGAGGTAGTAGCATTAGCCATCATAGGAGATTGTTATGCAGTTATTTAGGCTACAGTTGGTTGTGTTGTGTTAGGTTGGGGAACCCTGATGACAAAAGGTTTCCTTGGAGGTACTTGTGATGGTACTCATATGACAAAGAAGGATCTTAAACTATGGGAAGTTGAAGAAGCCATTTCATCATATAGGGATACTTGAATCATGAATGGTTCTCTTGTAGATCTATTATTGTTATCAATGTTGAATGTTGAAATAACATAAGGACTATCATTAGCATTCAATGAGTCTTTGTAGACTTGCATCCATTGGTTTTGTGACCAAATTGGATTGGAAGCATCCAAGACTAGCTCCCCTTTATCTATCATCCTTTGTAGGTCACCCTTTAGTGCGAGGTAGAAGTTTATGTCATGACCTGGTAATTGGTGATAACGATAGAAACGATCTAGATTGAAGTACCTAGGTTGTTTGGGATCATCCTTCATTGCTTGAGTGGGGTCTTTGACTATTTTGCATAACTACTTGTATTTCTTTTGAGTGGCTTTGGTTATTTGTTTGTGTTGAATGCACCCAATCTTTAATAGTTGGTCTAGTAACTCAAATGGTTTCATAGGTATGGTAGTGTATTTGGACTTGCCCTTTCTTTCAAAGTTAGGTCTAGTTATTGTCAATGCAGTAGGCCCAAAGATTGATGATTGGTCATTATAGTCATTAATGAGGACATTGGGTGGGTTGGACCTTGGCCCCTAGCTTATAGTCTTTCTTCCTTTGGTCATAGTTGTTATGGCCATATTCTTTTGTTTGTTTTTCTATTTGTCTCTTTGTGTATGTTGATTTTTGTATGCTACATAGGTGAGATCATGACTAGTCTTAGTAGCATCTTCTATATTTTTAGTTTGAGAAAATGCCTAGTTGAGGGACTATGGATGAAGGTAATAGCACTTGGACTTGATGAAGTCATTAACCACTTCCTTAAATATGGAAAATAGGTGTGCTTTGGCTATAGGCTTTGGTATTTCATTCAATAGTCCATTCCATCACTGGATAAATTTCTACATGGATTCTAGGGGCCCTTGCTTGACCTTCATAAGTTCATCAAGTGTTGTGTCAAGCCTCAAGTTATACTAGGAGTGGTTAACAAATTGGGAAATCAAGTCCTCTAGAGAGGATCTGGATCCCCTACGTAATGCACAATACCAATCAAGTGCTTTCCTAGTCAAAGTCATGGGGAAAATCCTCATGATGGTATGAGGACATAGCTATAAGAGTAAGAATTCAGATCAAAAGGTAATAAGGTGAGCATTGGAATCGCCTTCTTGATTATACTTTCTAAATTTAGAAATAGGAACACCAGTAGGAAGTGTCAAGGGTGGGATCATAAGATTGATAGAATCATCTTGGTAAAAGTTCATAATCTTGACCATTTGTGAAGTAGATGCTTTAAGCTTCTTCAACTCCTCCATTAGGTCTTAGATCATTTAGAAGGCTTAATCCAAACCTTGTGGCGACCCTATTAGTTCTAGGGTTTGTACATAGGATTGTGGCACTTGTTGTGAGGCTTGTAGCCTCATTATTGGTTACAAGACAGAAGGAAGAGGTTGCATTATGGTCCTAGCTTGTAAGCCAAACAAAGAGAAGGATGTTTGTATTAGTACTTGAGGCATAAATGGAATAAAGAGGATGTATGATCCTTGAGTTGTTTGGGGTCCCATGGTGGGCTCCACAAGGGTAGCTAATGCATTTGTAGTGGTAAAAACCATTGTCAATGGTTGCTATGTAGTGAACAACATAGATGTATTATAGGTAGTTGCCTATGACATTAATCAACTTTGATGTGTGACCATGATTAATGTGGGACTAGCTATGGTAGGGTAGGAAGGAGTGGAAAATGATGGCCCATGTCCATGAAGAAAAAAAAAATGTTAGAGGAAGGCATTATGATCTTGGGAGATGTTTGTTGGAATAATCCTTCTAGGATGTTTTTTGGCTTAGATTTTGCCCTAATTTCATCCTCCTCCTCTTGTTGTTATTTTGAGCTATGCTTGTCATCTTCCTCTTCCATCATAATAAATTGAGCTAGGATGCTAGCATAGACATCAATTAGAAGTATCTGGTCATATGGGAAAGGGACATACTCTTTCCCATCCCCATGTACAAGCTTAAACTCACTTTTTGCCTTTCCTTCCACACATGTAATCATAAGGCCAGCTTGCATTTTGGTGCAAATGTAGTGATAATAGTGTTCATTTATGGAGGTAAATTTAGGATTTTCTCCTTTAATCCTTAAAGATCACCTACATTCAATGATGGTAGGGTCATTGGGATCATAGACCCTCATGGCTTGTTGGAGGGTGAGGGGCAGTTTGGTGGAATATTGGAAAGACATGGCTATAGTGTTGAGAATGGCTTAAAATAGGTTATAAATGATAAAATAGAAGAAAATTCCAACAAATGGAATTCAAAAATATTTAAATTAAAAAAAAGGTCTAAAAATCAAGCACTTACTATAATTAGTAAGTGGGGGTAAGGGGGTTTATCTTGTTACCAAAAATGGAAAGTTAAGGAAGTTGGTCACAAACCTCACCAATGTTAGCCCCATGACTACCTCTATGTTTGATGTGGTAGAGGGGAAGAGAAAAGGAGATGAGATGATGGGAATCTTAGCCCTTCTATCCCAACATTGATGAGAGGGGAGGAAGGCTAAAATTTATAGATGCAAAAATGGCTAAAAATTGGTTATAAACAACAAGAATGTAGGTAGATCCCAATGGGTGGAATTAAAAATGATCAAAGAAAAAAATGGCTAAAAATGAAGCACTTACTAAAATTAGTAAGTTTGGGGGACTGTGGCGGGAGCTAGGGGGGTAAGGAGGTTTACCCCTTCACCAAAAATAAGAAATTTGAAAACGTTGAGGTTAAGCACCCTCTACATTGTTCTCTTAGCTACCTCTATGCTAGGTATGGTAGGAGATGGGAATCTCACACCTTCTATTTCAACATTGGAGAGAAGGGAGAAAGCTTGAAGGCCAAAATGGAAACTTGGTAGTTTCCAAAAATTGTTTTAGCAAGCTACTAACTTTTACCATAAAGGAGGGAAAAGTAGGTTTGGTTGGTGTATAAACTAATGTTGGTTTTGTAGCAAAAAATGTGGCAGCAAGAAATTAAATGATTGTTAATGCTTCCACACTAGTTTTATTCTAAGAATTCAAAGTAGGTTTTGTGAAATTTCAGCCCCCAAACTACCTGCAACCTCCATGTTAGGATTTCTACTACAAGGTGGGGGGGGGGGGGGGNGGGGGGGTGGGGGGGAGTGTGGGGGAGCGGTGGGCGAGGCAAGGGAGGGGGTTAAGGATAGTAGTGGATTGCTACAAAAATGAAAATTTACTACTAAAAGATAATGTTGGTAATATGGCTAATAGATTTTGGCATAGAAATTGGATGGAGTTTCTCCTTCTAACACCAAGAAAACTGTTGTGATTAGAAAAATTGATCACTAGAATAAAGATTGATGGATCCAATACATAGTAGTCCTCAACCCATGAATCCCTAGGGCCTTTGAAAAAATGGAATTTAGGGCACCTTGGCTGATCCAGTATATCAACCATTGACTTGGAGGGTTTTCAAAATAGTGTAATGAAATGAAAAGAAAAAACTGATAACCAATTTGAATAATGCACAGAATATAAAAATATACAAATATCTTGCACACAAAACACAAAAATTAAAACATTATTGAGAGAAAATAAAGAATAAGTTAAAGAAATGTGTATAAATGTTTCATGAATGGACAGAAAGGGGGTTCACTTGGATGGGGGTTCAACATTCATTGAAGTTGATGTGGTCAACTTCACAATCCAGATGTCCTACCTCTCTCAATGCTATTGAATTTCTGGTGCTGCAATCTTAGATTTGCAACATTGGCAATGGTGAGGGTTGAGAAGTTTGAAGAATTCAAACTACCAAAGTGCTTTACATTGGGAGTTGGGAATCCTAGGAGTGTAGCGTTGAGCTTGAAAATTCACAAATCCTAGAAGGGGTTACAAGGCCACAAGGTCATAAGGTTTCTATGCTAGATTCAAGAGAATACAAGTGTGAAATCTTGTAAAAACTCTTAAGTGCTTGAGAAAGTCCAAGTGTAGAATTGTGAACAATTTATGTGCAAAAGTGTATGTATGATAAAACTTGAACCATATTAAAAAATTGATGAAGCTATAAATGGTATTTAAGGTTGGATTTTATAGGCTTTTTGGTCATGAATGGGGCTACAAAATGGCTGCCAAATTGCTGCAAATTTATGCCTTGTTCAAGTGAGATGGGTGCCCAAATTTGTATGTTTACCATATATAGTAAGTGTCCTCCCCCCATGATCATTCTTTTTACTATAAATAGTAACTGAGGCACACCTTCCATGTTGGAGATGAACTTTCCATGCTAAGCTTGCCACCATGCTTGTTGAAGTGGTTGGTCAACATTGGAGTGCATGAAATATTAAAATTTGANTTTTTAAGCTAAGGGAAAATCCCTCACCTCTCCACATTGGGGGTAGGTGAGATTTACCCCTTGCAGGTGTTTCTGGCATAAAGAAATGTATACCCCCTACAAAACTTATCATATTTCCATTTTTGGCATTCCAAAAGGTAGTTTTAACCACTGAAAGCCAAAATATAAATACTAGGTCGGTTTTTTCACTTGGAGAATGAGGCTTTGACAATTTATGAGCCATTTTTTCAGCTCCAAAAGTCTAAAGTATGTGAAATTTCCCACAATGGGTTATAATCTTTGCATTTACAATGAAGTTTTGCCTCAAGTTTCATGGGGTGAAAGTTACATGATAAATATTGGCTATAACATGTAGCTTTTTGTGGTGTTTCAAGATTTAATTCCTGCAAGATCACAAGCCATCGTATGACATGGGGGCTCACCATTGGTTTGTTCATTAATGCACTATGATCTGTGTGCATGAACATCTTGTATCCAAGCACATAGTGCCTGAACTTCTCCAAAGCATACACCACTACCATTAGTTATTTCTCTATTGTGGTGTAGCTTAGTTGTGCATTCATAATGCTTTAGCTCATGTAATGGATGTAGTATGTATATTTCTGATCATCCAACTACATGGCTTCCAAGGCATATTTTGATGCATTCATCATGATGTGAAATGGTCTAGACTAATCAACTGCTTGTGGAATTGGAGTTTCTACAAGATTTTACTTAAAGTTCTAGAATGTGTTTTTGCATTCCTTGGTCTAGAAAAGTAGAGCATATTTCTTTGTTAGATCCACCAATGATTTAGCGATCTTAGATAAATTCTCTATGGATCACCGATAGTAGCTAGTGTGGCCAAGGAATGACTGAACATATCTAATGGTTTTTAGTTGGTGGGTAATTCCTTGGATGACCCTAATCTTTGTAGGGTCCACCTCAATCCTTACTTGTAAGATTCTATGCCCCAACATAATGCCCTCCTAGACTATCAGATGGCTCTTTTGCTAATTGAGTTGAAGGTTAGTCTCCACACACCTTTTAAGCACTTTCTCAAGATAGTCTAGGGCTTACTCAAACATAGCACCATAGGTGGAGAATTCATCCATGAAAAATTCCCTTGCTACCAATTTGTTATTGAAAAATACTAAGGACAATGCATTGGAAGGTTGTAGGAGCATTGAAAAGACCAAAAGGCATCTTTTGTATGCAACAGTTCCCCAAGGACTTCAGAATGTAGTTTTGGCCTGATCTTTGGGTGCTATCTAAATTTGGTTATAGCCACTATAACTATCCAGAAATTTGTAGAAGTGATGCCTAGAAATAGTGTCCAAAACTTGGTCCACAAATGATAATGGAAAATGATATTTGTAGGTCATCATGTTCAATAGCCTAAAGTTAATACAAACCCTCCACCTATCATATTTCTTTGGTAGAATCACCTATGGGCTAATCGACTCTCTATCCACAATGGAATAGATGAACCCTACCTTGAGGAGTTTTTCAATCTCCTACTTGATGATTTGCTTCAATTTGGGATTCAACTACCACTGTGGTTCTCTTTAACTTTATGGAATGATCAATATAGATGCAATGATGGCATATCTGAGGATCAATCCTAGTGAGTTTGAGATATGACCAAGAAAAGGCTATTGACCACTTGTTAACCACGTTCAATAACATCTCTTTCTATTTAGGAAAAAAATTAACATTGATTGTTACAAGCTTGTCATTTTTGAGGAAAGCATACTCCATGCTGACAAGTAGAGTTCTCAACTCTAAGTTCTCCAATTGATTTTTAGTGATTTCAAACTCTCTCCAATTGGTATGATTAGTTTCATCATCAAATAGTTGGTAATGAACTCACTCTAGTTCATCCATGCCTTCAACATAGGCACTAATTAGGCTCTCAGTTGGTTCCATGCAAAGTGTGCTACTTTCAGGATTAGTTGTTAGCCATTGGCTACCCTCCTATTTTGTGGCTATTTCATATAAGAAACTTTAAATCTCTACCTCATCTACATACTATCTACATGTTATGATTGATGTACTTTTTATGGTCCATAGTTTTTGCACATAGTTGCACCCTATATCACTATATGTGATGCATGGAACTCTCCTATTCTTGATCTTTCCAAATGCATTTTCCTTGAAAATTTTCAAGGAAATATCTCTAATGTCCAACTATGCATCAATGGTACTTAGCCAAGCCCTTCTCATAATGATTGGAAAGTCCCCCTTGTAGTTGTCAACATGGATCACTAGGAAATCAGTAGGATAGGGACACCCATAGATGGTGGTCACAATGTCCTCCACTAGTCCCAAGGGAATAGTGATGGATTGGTCTACTAACTCAAGATAGATGTTACTCTTCTTGAGTGGAGGTAGGTTCTAGGCTTTATACATCTCATGAAAAGTTAGATTAACATCAAAACCTAAGTCTAAAAGAGCTTTGCAAGGCTCATTTCTAGTAATTTGCAAATAGATTAAGGGACTTCTAGGATTAGATCTTTTCTTAGGAAGATAACCAACCTTTATCCAATTAGTTACTTCATGGGTTAACACGATGGTATACACTTTGGGAATTGTTTGGTTTGAAGGGAACTTGAAGGGAATTAGATGCAAAGGATGAGGGAGAAGCATGGTTATCAATTGCATGAGTCTGTGATATCTTTTTAGGATTGCTATTTTTGAAGAATGGCATTTTTCTAGATCTAGTTTTTGAACCACTTAGCTAAAGAGCTGACTATAGGTTAATAGCCTTAGTAGCATTTCATTGCTGTGGTTGGGATAGAATTTTATCCTACATTGATGGAGCAAGTGGTGATTGAGTTGAGGTAGAGGGACATGTGTAGAAGGATGAGGATGATGATAAGGATATGGGGATTCCCCTCTTAGAGATGGAGATTAAGCTCTCTAGTATTTAGGAGGGTATTAGTGATGCTAGAATGAAGCATCATTAGAAGAGTCACATGGAAAC
Organism: Gnetum montanum; assembly: GCA_015680685.1. NCBI lineage: Eukaryota > Viridiplantae > Streptophyta > Gnetopsida > Gnetales > Gnetaceae > Gnetum > Gnetum montanum. The sequence goes on along the minus strand of MNCI01024433.1, from coordinate 98,644 downwards.
ATGATTTGCTAAACATAGTACCCATATGGATCAGGCTATCTATAAGGATACTACTACCTTGGAAGTGGCATCCCCCATGATTGTGGGTGTTTCCACTGATGGTACCACTCATATGGTTGTGGTGGAGCTCCATTTGGATAATAGGCTTGTTATTGGTGCAATTGCCTTGAGGATAAGGCAATCTTTTGGATGCTTGCCTTCTTACCAGTCTAGAATTTAGAGAATACACCACTAATTCTTGCAAGTATGACATAATAGGGCAACATTCCTTAGGATTTTCATATTGGTAGATGTCACACCCACCACCATCATCTATTTTGAAGTCTACAACCTCTTCTAATATAGCAACCTTGCCCTTACCCCTTTGGTTGGCACATTTAACTTCCTTCCTTCTCTTGCAATCATGATCACTACTTTGCTCTTTAGATTCCTTTGCTAGTTTTAAAGTGGTTTGGAACATTTCATCCAAAGAGTCCCACATTTTTTCTACCTTAGCTAAAATTTTGAAGATAAATTTCTAAATCAGTAATGTCTTTCGTTGCACCACCTCATCAAGTGGTGCCTCCTCTTCATTGTAACTAAATCAAAATTTTCTTTTTCTAAGGGAAGGATCTCACTTTTACTCCTCTACATTTTCTTTCTTTCTTAGCTATACTTTTTATTTACTTAAATATACTTTGGATCTAATGGGCTCTAAGTGCTGATAGTCTCCCTTGGGAATAAACCCAAGGACTTCTCATCATTTCTAATCAGAGCCCATCTATGATATGGTGAAGCTACTTCCTTTGAGAATAATCATGGCTAGGGAATCAATGCAAAAGAGAATAGTATCTACCCATGGCTACATCCAAGGGTTCATGTGTTTCTTATCTCCAACCTTGGGTCTACTTTTTCAAGTTGGACACTTGGTAGTACGTTTGATACTTGTCAATGAATAGCTCAAGCATTGTACTTCATCTACAAATTGATTTTAGATCCAAGGAATGATACCAAATTTTAGATTCTTTATGGGTGTCCTTGGCAAAAACTTAAGTTTCTACCATTCATTCTCCATGTTTTATAAGGCATAGACATTGTGAAAGGCTTGTAGATGGTTCTGCGGATCTAAGTTGTATCCTCCTTCAAACTTGAGGATATTGTTCATATCTAATTGATTAATTTGACTATCTTTCACATGCCTAGTTGGAATTATCATTGCCTCTATGATATTCAACATGTTCCCAATAATAAGAAAAGGCTCATCATACTTACAGCCTTTGTGATGACCATGGTGCCTATCATGCCCTCTATTATCCCTTCTCTCGTGGTGGTGGACCTTCCTTGAATGCCCACACCTCTAATATCGATTGGTTTGGTGGGCCCTATGATCATCTTTATTCCTTCGATCATCTCTATCATGGTCATGTCCTTCGTGGCTTCATTCAAAGCTAGAGGAGGAGGAAGATAATGACGAAGGTGAAGAGGAAGAAGGACTAGCATCATGGTGCCTACCACCTCCTCTTCGATGGTCACAACCATGATCATCATCATGATGCTTGTCCCTATCCTTGACATGACTCTCATCTTTGGATCCTCCATGATCATGAGATCCATTCTTGCCTAAACCAATATTTTTTATAGTGGACTGTAAGTTTTGGTTAAAGCTGCTTTCATCAAAATGAAGGGAAGGAGAGTTAGTGAAATGAGAACCCTCAAATAAGAGATCCTTACTATCTTTTTGACCTAGCAGAAACAAGGAGCTATTGAACCATTTTTCCTTCATAGCTTCATAGTGCTTCTCCTGTTGCCAATTGATTTTACATTATGCCTCAATGAGATGGTAATCCTTAAAGTCATGGTCCTACACAATATATTCATCATGGAGCCCCTAGATGTACAACCTCATAAGAGTTTATCAAAGCATCATAGGAACTAATCGATCAAGTAGCAATACAATGTTATCCTCCATGTTCCTCCACTAAATTTGATCATCTTGATGTAGGATGAAGGTGAAGTCAGGCACATACTCATCAGGATGAGTATATACCACTTGGCATTGTTGGGGAACTAGATGATTTGATTGTTCATTCCTTGATTAGATGTGTGCTCAAATTTTGGCAAAGAATTATCCCTGTGGGAAGAAGACATTTTGGATTAACAAAAATACCAGTGTGATTTTTATGACTATTATTGTTATTTGAATGATTGCAAATTTAAGGTTCAATCCAACAATGTTGAATAAATTTCACTAAGTCCTAGATAGCACATGTATCAAACTAGAGTATCAATGCAAAGTCATTGAAAATGGTTGGTTTTGATATGGACTAAGGATGGACTTTATCAAGTCATTTAACCACAAAATCCACAAGGGACTTCATGTGACTATAAGATGGAACTCCATTCCACATTCTCTCTCATCCATTAATGCTTCTTGTGATTCACCTCACTTTTGGTTTTTCATGTCTTGTTCAATGTCTTAGTTTGATATGTTAAAATTCTTAGGTAGATTCTTCTGTATTAGGTTCTTAATTGGCCTAACCAAGAGATATGCAAGTGGATCCTCCTCATAGCAGGTTCATGTCTTTTTTTCTCTTGCATACCCTCAAATATAAGGAGGTCCAGAAATCTATGCTCTAAGTGTTAAACTTTGGACCTTTCTTGGAGTTTGTGCTGCTAGAAGTCAAAGCCCAATTGCAAGCCTCTTCCATGTGGTCCATCATCACTTCAAGTAAGAAGTAGTACATGAGAGAGACACATCTTTTCTAGAACAATTAGTAGGCTAGTTCAATGGTCAAAATCAAGGAAATTTTAGTGTCCTACTTTGTGAAAGAAATTTCAAAGGTCCTTGGATTACCAAAAATTAGGGCCAATCTTGCTAATTTTCCAATGTAGGCAGATCTTGACATCAAGAAAGGATGGACACAACAATGCTATGGAGTAGATTGTAAGGAGTTTGGTGTACTTACCATGAAAAAACATGCATATTTCAAGATTGTAGCCTTTCACCTCAATCCAACTATGAGGCCAAGCAAAATCACAACTTTCTTCACTTGTGTGTGTGCCACTCTAAGCGGTAGATTCTTGATCAACCTTCCATAGCTGATTTATCTTAAGATAGAGAAGCACTTCAAGGAAAAAAAATGTGGAAGGAAGACACTCCTTTTTCCATGCCTCATTAGAAAACTATGCAATAGGGGAGGCATAAATTGGTACACAAATGATGCTATCCAACAAGCTTCAACCACCACCTCTTGGGTGAAAATGATAAAGGACAAGATACATGAGAAAGTTATTCAAGAAGAGGAGTAGCAACCACCACCTCCACCACCCAATCAAAAAATAACATTGAAAATACACACTACCATTTAATGCATGCACAAACTCTGAAAGAAACTCTTGCAACAACAATAGTAGCAGTAAGCAGGATTGAGTGGTGGTGATCTATCTATGTATAGATCAGCAATGAGCCACCTCAACAAAGTTGCTTGAGCCATAAGCTAGATAGAAGGTGGGATGCCAATTTTCTTAATCTAAAGAATGCATATGCCTACAAGGTTAAATCCAAGTACCTGAGAGCTAATGATATCCCTCTCACAATAGCAGCAATTCCTAGACATCTCTAAAAGCTTGCTACCTTTTTAGTGCATTTGGAGGAGGGTGAGAAGGCAAGTATCCTAGTGATGTAGCACAATGGATATGAGATGGTGGCTGAAGTGGTTGCTGACAAAGTGATTGAAGTACTTAATGCATCTACAATGTCTATACTAGATATTTCTATAATCAGAGATGTGTAGACATTTATAGGAACTCTTAGCCATTGATTGAATGTAGTCTAGCATGAGGAATTGTTGGATCGATTGGTGGAAATTGGACAACCAATTTCAAATTTCTTTGATCTTTTGAATACCTTCACTGCAACCTAGTTGGAGATTCTTGAGGAAAGTGGCAATTGCATTATCTTGGAGGGGCAACTTGAAATAGCCAGAACAAAAAACCAATGCTTGTCTAAAAAACTTGTCGATTTAAGAGCCCACCTTGTTGATCTCATGCTTCTCAACCAAGCAATAACACACAATGAAGCTTTTCAATAGTTTCAAAAAAGACTTAAAGAGGTTAAGGATGCTAAGGAGTTAGCAATCATTAACCAATCCTTGGTCAATTCCATCACATATAACATCCAAAAGGACTTGATCAAGACTCACTAGAAGAATGAGGTCCTAACCGTAGAAAACCATTGATTGTAGAATGTTGATGTACAAAAGTAGTAAATATCATAATTCATCCATCAATAGTAGGCGAAGCTAGCCAGGGTGAATGTAAAATTGAGGAGATTGATACTAGAAAATAGAAACCTCTCCATGAAGGAATTCCATGGCTTGCACCAAAAATCTTCAATCAAGATTGTCACTTGGAAGAATGAGGTCCTAAAGTTTGAAAGAGTGAAGAATCACTATAGGAACTAGGTTGGATTGTATAAGGAAATCAATGAAAAGAAAATTTAAATGATAAAGGAAAAAGTCAATGAGGCCCTCCAATAGCTCAAGGAAGGAGGTGACATCTAGTGGCATATCTTTGATGGGCTAAATAACTACAACAAGGTAGAAATTCACGTGAAAGAGTTACAAATTAAGGAGATGACTAAATACATAGAGCTTGTCAATATTTGATATGAAAACCTAGTGATGCTGATTGCCAGAAGGTTGTGGTCAGAGTTGAAAAAAATAAGTGGCCAGCTCATACTTGTTGTACAAGGCAGAGTTCATATATCATAAAGAGACCAAGCAAAAGATTGAGATTGTGAGTGTAGAACTCGAGGTTTTCAAGGTGAAGTTCACTAATCAAAGATCAACTATTGAGGTCCTAGCCAAAAGGATGAACTATTACAAGGAGCTGCAAAATGCACTTAGAATGTTCAACATTGAATGTAAACAATTCTCTACTTGGTTCATGAATGTGAAGGAGCTATTCCCTGCAATGCCCTATCATTGGGATATTTCATTCTAGCCCATATTTGTGAAGCCATGTGGACCTTCAATGATCCCTAGAGTAAGGAGGAGAAGATGAAGGCATTGTTGGACACCTTTAATCTTCTGCCAAAATTTGCAACTGTTGTAGGACAACCACAACAACCAACTTAGCCATTGCATGCACTTGAAGCAGGATAAGGTTCTTCAAAGCCTCAATAGCCTCCATCTCCTCAAACCAATTAAACTTCATCATCTTCATGCCATTCAAGGAGTTGTGTTTATTAGTTTTGTCATGGTGTTCAATTTTTTGTCCTGAACACCAAAATTTTGTAATGATTGTAAAACCATACACTTGGGCACTGATGAGTGGCGAGGTACCCCTACACTCAACCATACGAATACGAGCGTGCACGCGCGATCCGGTCGAACTCCGCAGACTAAATGCCTTAACACCACAAAAAACACTTGGGGTTAATCGTTCGTTGTCTTCCCAGGCTTGCTTATAAGTGTCACGGTGTATGGTTAAGCAAGTCTGAGGTATGTGATTTTTTTGGTATTTTCGGCTTATCTCCTATGCTATCAGGGGAAAGGGTTGAGAAACTAACTAACTCTAACTAATGTCCTAAGTCTAAGTTAACTAGCGTCAGCATCCGTTCCCACTTACCGGACACACCCTGAACTATGCAACTGTGGCTTACCAAACGCTAATCGTTACTGGGATCACCACACGTAACGCAAGTGCTCGAAGTGGTCGTACTGAGGCACCTATTTAGCTTAAGTGTGATAAGCAGCCGATTCCTTAGCTAGCCGTACACACCCGTGGGTGCTCGTAACTAAGTCGTACTTATCACACGTTCTAGCCTAGCAATGAGTAGCCGATTCCTTGACTAGCCGTACACATTGGACTACCACTGGGATTACCAAGCGCAGAATCCTGGAATACGCTACTGGGTTACCAAGCAGCCAATGCTCGTAATCAAGTCGTACTCATGCGTTGCGACAAGCAGCCGATTCCTTGACTAGCCGTACACGTCCGTAGACGCTCGTAATCAAGTCGTACTTGTGCGCACTAGGAAAGCAGTAAATAAACAACAATAAAACCATGTACTGCAAGGTTTATCCAATCAAGTTCGTCTTTATTGCCGTACACAACTTGGGTTCAGGTTACAAGCTGCTCGAATAAAGAGCCGTTCACTCTAGGACTCCTACTGCGGGCACATGGGAAAAATTCTAACTCTGGAGTGATCAATCTGCCAGAGCTTCGCTACTTCTAGCCAGGATTGGGAAATGAAGGGAGTGCCGCCTCTTATTTATAGATATGGCGGCGGACCGCGATATCGCGTACGCGATATCGCAGGGGAAGACGCGATATCGCGGCACATGCAGGTCGCGTCTCATCAAACCCCCATGACTGAATGAAAACTCGTCCTCGAGTTCCTTACAATGATATCAGGTAGGTATGGGATTATTAGGGGAAATGGAACTAATGGGATGACATGTGAACGGTCTTTATTACAAGACTTGACAAAAACTGGTGTTCATGACAACAAGGGTGAACACCTTATTACAATGACATCAGGCCATAGTTGGCAGCTGAGAGAAAAGAGGAGAGAAAATAGAAGAGAAGAAGAGAGAAGGGTCTTGCTGCTGCCAATGCCGAGATTGCGCCTTTCGTTGTCCATCCGTAAGCACATTATCAATTTCACTCCTTGCGTAGTGGCTTCAGCGCTGCTCCATTCCAAGTGTCTGCTCCAGATCCATTCTATTGTTGTATGATGGCCATCTGCACCCACAACACAATCATATATTAGCAAGGGTAATTGAATCATTAAATAAAGCATACCTTGCTTCGGTTTAGGTTCCTTGGCTAAGTTGTGGTATGGCTAATATGGATCTGGGAAAATGTAGATGATGGCTACCGAAGGTGTAGGGGTTAGGAAAAGAAACGAAAAAATTTGGGGCTTAGGATAAAAATTGAAAAATTAGGCCCCGTACCCCCATGACTAATCGCGAACCTCCGGTAGCATTAGAATGGAGAACGAAAAGGTGTAAGAAAGATAGGTAAAAAGTGATAACTATGGCATTGGTGAAGGGGATGTCATGATGGAAATGAACAAAAAATGTTAATTAATTGCAAAAATGTTAAGGAAAAGAAGTTAACTAATGTTCCAAATAGGAATGTTAGTGGGTCCTCCCCAGAGCAGGCTCATGCCCTTAATGCCCTGACAATCCCACATTCAAAGAGTCTGTGGGCTCTGGGAATGTCCTTTGGAACAAGAGTTAAAGTCTTAACCGTAAGAATTTACCAAAAAGAAAAA
>MNCI01024433.1:74756-87413 GCA_015680685.1 Gnetum montanum | reverse complement strand
CGTACACAACTTGGGTTCAGGTTACAAGCTGCTCGAATAAAGAGCTGTTCACTCTAGGACTCCTACTGCGGGCACATGGGAAAAATTCTAACTCTGGAGTGATCAATCTGCCAGAGCTTCGCTACTTCTAGCCAGGATTTTAAAATGACGGGAGTGTTGCCTCTTATTTATANCTTCATCATCTTCATGCCATTCAAGGAGTTGTGTTTATTAGTTTTTNCGTGGCGGCCGCGATATCGCGGCACATGCAGGTCGCGTCTCATCAGGCACCTAGTTTTTTTGTGTTTGTTTTGTATGTCTGTAGTTAGTCAATAATCCCATACCTTTTCAAACTTTGTAAAAAATTCAAGGACAAGTTTTCATTCAGTTATGGGAATATGATGAGTTAGTCGTTGGGCCGTGTTGATGTGATCCTCTTGATGTAGAGTTTGAACTGTTGATGTGTACCCATCAATGGGACACCATATGTTAGCTTATAAATGTGTACCTACCCACCACATTTATGGCATTCCTTTCATAGTTGTAATAAAAAGCTTATAGTTTTTCCTCTTAGAAGTTAGAATATTTTCTGAGTGCCTATAGTAGAAGTCAAAGAGTGTACAAATCTTTATTCAAGCACTTTTGTACCTAAGCACTTCAATGTGGACAAAAATAAGGATAAGCTTTTTTGATAATAGCACTTGGACTAGATTAATTATTTTACTTAAGCATTTAATAGTTAAGAAATTTACTTTAATGCTTTTAAGTAATTAAGTAATTAATTAACTAATAATGATTAAATAGTAGCAGATAAGTACGACCACTTTGAGCATACATCTAATGCTTGGTAATCCCTATAACGCTTAATGATTGGTAACCCAGTAGCACTATACATATTTAGGATTTGTATGACAAGTGGTGAGTAGATGCTTCTGTTAGGATTAGATAAGTGATAGCTAGTTATTAGATTAGTTAAACATCAAATTACTTTATTCTTTATTCTTATTCTTAGGTGATTTAATTCATAAAATAGAAAATGATAGAAATCATATACCTTAGTTACACTTAACCATACACTTGCACTTCACAAGTGGAACTGGGAAGACAACAATTGCAATGGTTAGATTCACCTCCTAAAATCCAATGTACTTAGAGAACTAAAGTCTATGGAATTCGACTAGATCACTAAGTGAACGCTCGTGATTCATATGGTTGGACATAGGGTTTACTCACTGCTCATCAAATGTAATACTCTATACCTATAGGATGCCCATATGCGCATGTTAGTCTATTCTATGTGATGTTCATGATAGTCCATGTTTAGTTTGATCAACCAATTTACCATACATGAATGGTATGATAGAGTTGGTTGATCATCTATGCATGTTATGTTCTTTGATGTGACCTTATCAAACATTCATGCTCATCTATATCTTTGTCCTAGTTATATTAATCATGAAAATAGTAGGTTGCTCATCAATGCATGTTCATGCATGAGTGTTATTTTAATCATGATATGACATGTAATAATCTATCCCTATAGTATTCTCATGTCAATATTGATTTATATGTAATACTCTATGCTTATAAAATGCCTATCCATGCATGTTAAACTAATCTTTGTGAGGTTCACAATAGTTCATGCTTAGTTTGATCAACCAATTTACCACACATAAATGGTATGATAGAGTAGTTTGCTCATTCATGCATGTTCATGTATGAATGTTATTTGAGTCATGTTATGGCATGTAATACTCTATCACTATGGTATTCCTATGTGGGTCTTGATATTATATATAATACTCTATACCTATAGAATGCTTGTCCATTTATGTTAGAATATTCTGAGGTTCATGATAGTTCATGCTTATTTTTTTCAACCAATTTACCACACATAAATGGTATGATAGAGTAGTTTGCTCATTCATGCATGTTCATGTATGAATGCTCTATGAGTCATGCTTGTGTATGTTATTTCTTCTAATGTGATCTTATTGATCATTCATGCTTATCTATATCTCTTACCTAGTTTGATTAACAATGGAAATAGTAGGTTTCTTATTCATGCATGTTCATATATGAGTCTTGTTTTAGTCATGCTATGACATATAATATACTATCCCTATGATATTCCTATCTAAGTCCTCATATGAGATGTAACACTCTATACCTATAGGATGCTTGTTCTGATATGAGATGTAATACTCTATACCTATAGGATGCCCATCTGTGCATGTTAATCTCTTCTATGTGAGGTTTATGATAGTCCATGATTAGTATAATAAACTAGTTTACCACACATGAATGGTATGATAGAGTAGCTTGCTCATCATGTGTTCATGTATGTATGGTTTGCAAGTTATTCCCATTCATGTTATGTTCTCCAATATGACCTTATCCATCATTCATTCTTGAATAAGTATTTAGTAGATCAAATACCAAACTACATAATGTTTAAACTTAGTATATGTCATGACATGAACTAAGTATTTTGCATATATTGAGGTTTCTCAAATTAGAAGCATTATATATTTTACAATAATATATTCCTTATGACCTTATATATGCTATTTCATTTCTACCCTTTATGTTAACATGCTTTCCTAGAGTGGATATTACAACAATAGTTATGTTGGATCTTTTCATTTTTATACTTTCATCACATAAATTTATTATGTATACATAACTTAGGTTGCTTGATTATGCATGTTAAAAATCATTTTTTTTCTCAATAATAATGTTTGAACATCCATCTCATCACATAACCATTTTACTTTATTTTCTAATGGTTTGCCTAATCATGCATGTTATGATATAGTTATGTTGGACCATATTACTTGTGGATTGTCATAGCGTCCATTTTTTCAAGATACTTGATCATTCATATTATGAAATATTTTTTAAATGATGTACTTATTTGAACTTCCATCTCATCGCATAACCATTTTTCTTTATTTCCTAATGGGTTGCTCAATCATGCATGTTATGATATGGGTGGTGATATTAAAATAGTTCAATTTTCTCTGTTAGAGGATCATATTGGAAAAATTGTAAAGAATGTAAATACTAAAATGAATCTAACTGAATCATGGTACTTGTTGGCAATGAAACTAGAGGGATGACATAAGGATGCATATATTTTTGTAAAACATATGAACAACCATTCATACAAGGATTAGGGAATTATGATGATGGTAATTGTTGAAAACAATGAAATAATTTATATTTAGTTAGAAATACTACATGGTGGATAGTTTATTCTTAGAACTATTGACATAGAGAGAATAAAGTCAAGTATCTTCATGAGAAAATATGTCACAGATAATATTGACTCAAACTTTTCTGAGTAAGAGGTTGTTGTCTATGTCAAAAGATTCCTACAGTAGAGTGGGGTTATGAAAACATCATTGGTTGTTTTATAGATGCATAATCATAAAGCCAGAGAGGGAAACTCTAGTAGGTTATAGAAAAGCTAGCTCTAGATCTGTTGCTAAATTATATTTACATTATTGACAAGGACCTATGATAAGTCATATTTGTAGATCTTATTTTAGATCTTGTACAAATCTCATTGGTAACCTATAATTTTGCTTAAGATTTGGAGTTTATTTGGGAGATCAAAGCTATAGAAGAATCCTTTCTACAATGCTACCAATTTTTGGTGGGGTAAATTTGGTGTTTAACTCTTGTTAATGGGTTTTGATAAATTTTGGTTTTAGGCCCATATATCTTTTTTTGATTTTTATTTGTTTAAAACCTATTTGTTAAATTTTCTAAATTCTTATATTTGAATATTTTATTATTTATTTATATAATTTTATTAATTTGAAAAATTTATTATCATGCATGGAATATTAGTCATTTTTTGACTAAGTTTGACTACATTATAACTACTTTTGACCACATTGTATCTTTATGCAAATTCTATTGAAATTTCACCTATAGAATTATAGTTTCAAGCCTTTTTTTTTTGTTCATGGCTCAAAAGACAATGTTAACCATCATTCCGACATGAATCCCAAGAACAACTTCATAGTTCATTGTAACCTATTTGTGAGGTTGTAACATAGGTCATGGTGGATGATGTCAACATTTTTGGACACATGATGAAAAATTCAGTAACTTTTCTAAAGTGATGTCTAGCCTCCAGGTAACTAAGAAAATAGTGAAACATATCTTTTAGAACTTGAAACGTCTCAAAATATAAAAATAGTCACTAATGATATTCTAACATTTTTACTAGCTTAGAGGCATTTAGAAGCTTAAATTACTTTATAGGCATCTTTCTACATTGTTAGACATTCATTTGAACTCACCTTTTAATCTTACCTTAGTTTTACCTTTAGAACATTGACAATTTGATTGTTGATCTTTGAACTCTTTTGTTTCATATAAATGTTTGGATATGTCTTCCCACCACCTAGGAATTTGTTTGTTTATTGAATTTTATATTTTATTATTTAACATTAATTATAGTGTGGTTAACCATATTAATAATATATGGTGACTATGCATGAAGCATATCATAGTATTAGGGCAAATACTTATGTGTGAAGCATATCACAATGAGCATCATCTATCTAGAATGACTATAGCTAAAGAATATCACGGTGGTGATTTGAGTACTTATGTAGTTAGCATATCTAAATAAGTAAAAATTTGTTTATTAGATTTATTTTATGGGTTAACGTGTGGTGGTGTAATTTTCAGTTTTGTTAATTATTTATCAAATTTGTATTATCATTATTATTTGTTCTCTCTTTAGTTTTTATTTGTATTTGTTTGACTAACATTTGTTGGCAGCTATCTAATGTACATGACTACCTAGCTACCTGATACCTCCAACGAAATTCATAAAGAATTTTTTTGATAGTTGATTATCCTAATTGGTATTAGAATTAATTCCCTTGGTTTTACTATAATTCTCAAGTGATAATCTTAGTTGTGATGAGAGGAATTTAGAGGAGGTACTTGATTAAATTTCTATGTTAGTTCTAGATTACTTTTACTATTATTAAGTCATGATTGTATGCTATAATGTTTAGCTAGGATTGGTAAATTTACTATTTTATATATGAATGTTTATTGTTCTTTTTTTGTCCTTGGTGTAGGTCAACTTTATTTTGATCTTTAATTACGTTACATTAATTACTATGTAGATATTAGAATTTGACTAATATTTACTCAACATTAGAGCCCAATGCTATTTTTAATGTATTAGCAATTTCAACATTATATTTATATTTAATTCTATATTTTATTTCCACTATAAATTTCTAACATTGATATTATAATTTTTGGCTTAGACAATAGGGCATGTCATATTATTCTTAGTGTAAAGTTAGGTTTTGTTTACATGGGGCTATTATCACTATATTTTTTTATAGCATTTTATTTTTTACAGTGTTTTTCTTGCCCCTATGTGCATACTTCATGGATGTATACTAATTTTTTATTTAAATTTTCTTGTCATTCATTTAATTTTTATTAAGAGGCATTTTATTTTTCCACATTTTTACATTTTTTTCTAAATCACGATTAGTGGGGTGCTATACTAATGTATAATATTTTCACATGCATGATAATGATGGGAATGGCTCAAATGCTATAGGAGATACTCTATCATATGGGGGGGGGGTGTCGGACCCCAAAAAGAGAATTTTATTAATTAAATGAGAATAAGTACATGATCAACATCTGAACATTTTGATGGATAAATAGGGAGAAGAGCAAAGACAAATGCGAGTGTTGAAAGAAAACATCTTGACACAAAATCATTCTCAGGGTGTGGGAGTACATGCCAGAGAAGGGAGTGCATGCCAAATAGCTATCAAATGCTGGGAATCCTTAGGAACTGCGAGTTTATAAGACCAGGAGAACAACAAAGAGCTCAAAATTATGATGATAACACACTCTGATGTAGCAGATCGAGATTGGAAAGAGTGCGCGAGTTGGTGTATCTGCTCCAAGGCTGCAAACAAAAAAACAACTGATTAGTATCCAACTTTAACTTAGAAGTATGAGATAAAATTTGGAAATGCACAAGGCGAAGAATTTGAGATTTTTCCATAATATTTAAATGGTTAGACTTGGACGAATTAGTGTTCTGGAAAAGAGCAGTGCATCTGCGCTTCCATATAAAGTAAAGAACGAGGGGCCTAATAACTTTCCAAAGAAATAGAAGGTCTGAAGAGGGGGTGGCCAAAAAGCCCAATAAGATATCCTCATGGGAAAATGTGCACAAAGGAAAAACCTTAGAAACCCATTCCCATGAAGACTGAGCGAAAGGGCAATGCCAAAAAACATGGACAAAATTCTCAGGACCTCCACAGAGAGGGCAGGTAGGGTTTGAAATCCCAAGGTATTCACGATGTTTACCGATAGGTAGGCCTTAATGCAAGAGGCACCAAAGAAATTGCTTAATTTTAGGAAGAGTCGGAAGGCTCCAAACATGAGAAAAGAGAGAGAGCCAAAACTCTTTAGACTCTTCTTTGTGCCATGATGGATTGCAACGGTTAACAATCGTAGAGGAATCGTGCAATAATTGAAAGGGCACATGAGGTTTATAGGGTAGAAGGTTCGATCCATTAGTCCATTGAAGGCCATGGAAGAGACTAGGAACCGAAGCTTCCACATGCAAATTCTGATGAATAAAGTGATAAAGTCTATCGAGGCAATGGTGCATAATTCTGGAAGCCCCATATAAGTTTTCGAACATATCCCAAGTAATCCACTGATTCATGAGACGAAGACAGCTAAGGGAAACAACTCCCTTTTGAAACCAGATGGTGGCTACCCTGGCATTTGAGGTGGCTAGAGGAGCAGGACATAGGGGTAGCCACCAAGGGCAAATCTTAGAAAGAAGAGTAGGATTGATATGTATATTATTCCAATTCACATGAGAATGTAAGACTTGCCAAGCCTTCCAAATGCTTTTGAAAACATGTGTTCCAGGAATGATAATGTCGTGAGGAGAAAGGATCCAATTAACAGGGTGGATACCCTTCCAGATAGACCTATTCTTAGGAAATGCTTGTCGAAGCCTTAACTGAAGGAGATTCCCAATAATATTGGGGGCATCTAGGTGCTGAATCAACCACTTAGCGACAAGGGTGAGACCTTGCTTAAAGGAGTTCAAAAGGCCCAATCCGCCTTTGTTCTTAGGAAGAGTTACTATATTCCAGGCTACACGATGAAAGCCTTTTTGAGAGTCCTTAGATGACCACATGAAGTCTCGAAATAAACGTTCAAGCTTTTGATAAGAAGCATGGGAAGGGGCCCAACATGACGAGTAATAAACATGGGTAGAGGCACAAATAGACTTACAGATTAGATACCTTCCGGCAAGGGTGAGGGGTTTGGTTTTCCATTTTTCCATTTTTCTGTGAATTCGAGCAATTACTTGGTCCCAGAGCTCGGACGTTGGGCCTCTAAAGCGAAAGGGAATTCCCAAGAGCTTAATGATCTCATGATCTTGAGTACGCTTCCAACTATAATTGGGCAAATGACTGTAGTTATTGGTGAAGCTATAAACAGAAGATTTTCGCCAATTTATGACAGATCCCGAGAGGGAGCAATATTGCTCTACTCGAGACAAGAGACACTGCACATTATCCGCATTGTTTTGAATAAGGAAAAATGAGTCATCAGCGAAATGCATATTTAGGAGCTGATGTTGAGGAGAAGATAGAGGAACCCCAAATAAAACATTGTTTTGAATATCCAAGCTGATTTGATGACAGAGAAAATCAGCCGCTATGATGAAGAGATAAGGAGCGAGAGGGAAACCTTGCCTAACAGACCTATGAATAGAAATACTCTATCATATGATTGATGTTATGTTCTTATAAGCTCATTTTATATTATGTTATAAATGAGGGAGATGTTATTTGTAAGTGTATGAGGATGGGATGATGAGCTATTGGGGCACGTGAGTTTTGGTCTTTGATGTCATTAGACAAACATTATTTACTTTTATGTGCTAGTTTCTTCTATGTCATTTCCTTTTACTATTTATGCCTTATATGCTTTCTAGTAAATTATCTAAACTATTTTTTAAGTTATCTCTCATATTTATTATAATGTACATATTTTATATCTTGTATTGTATAACTACCAAATTTCATATTTTTCTCCTTTACTCTAATTAATTATGAGTATAGTTTTGAACGTAACCAAAATAGAAAAAGATTGAGAATATTAATTTTAGTAAATATTTTAAAACTTGAAAATTGATAATTTCTTAATTGTATCTTTATTTGACCATTTTTGTAGGTGTCAAAAGAGTATATGTCTTTATAATGAAAGGCATCATTGGGAGTTATTTTTATGTTGTAACTTTCGAAAGCAATTTAAAAAGACGTCTTTGAAGTAAAAGATGTCTTGTTAAATTTCAACATAGTATTAGTCAAAAGCACTTTACAAAGTTTTGTAATACATTAAGATCTTTGAAAAAATAAATTTTGTAATCAACAATTTTCTTTTCTTTAGATAACTTTATTTTATAACTTGGTATTCTTCGACCTTTTGATCATAATAATTTGTTCCTTAATTATGAACAAATGCACTTTTCTTCTTTCTTTATTTCTTTTTTATTAAAAATAATACATACTAACTTGGTACTAGCAAAACCTTTAACATGACAAGGGATTACAACTCATTATAATCTATACAACACTTCGTTATGATTTGTAATGCAACATCGTAACTAACTCAAAACTTGTTACGATTTTTAATAATGATTAACGTTACAAATCCTAAGATATTCTTCTTACTTAACTGATCTAACTTAACAACTATGAATTATGAATCAAGATAATATATGAATTACTATCTAACACTCTTCCTTAATTCATACTTTGTTTTTTTTTTTTTTTTGTAAATTCCTCATGCTCTATGTGAGCAATGTGAAGTGAAAGAAATATGACAGAGATGTTGAAGGGCATCTTCTCCAAGCACAATATCAAATTCCTGTTGTAGTCTCTATAGTCTTTTATTCACTTTAGATTGTAAGGTAAGGACATCAGTAAAAGATAATTTTAGAAAATATCAAATGATTGTTTAACAAGAGCTTTTGTAAAGCCATCAAATTACTAGGATTTTGTAGATATATACTGGACATTCATATATTTTTTCACATATTTCTATCTTACGAAGTGTGAATGTTTGTTTTCATATGTTTACTCTTCTCATGATAGACTAGATTCTAAACAATTTTTATTACTACTTGATTATCATAATGAATCATGATAGGTTTCAAAAGATCAATACAGATCTTTGTGAGGAGTTTTTCTATCCATATTACATCTTGAACAGTCTCTTGTAATGCGTAGCATTTAGCTTTTATGAATAAGAGAGATATAACTCTTTGTTTACTACTCTTTGAACTTATAGGATGTCATAAACTTGAATCAAAAATCATGTATTGGAATGTCGATCAATCATATCATCACCATAGTCTATATCTATATATACTTCCATGACTTTTGATGATGCTGCTTTAAAGACTAGACCATGAGTCAATGTGCCTTGAATGTATCTCAGGATTATGAATGCTACTTGAATTTTATGATAATTTGGTCTCTATATCACCATGACCAATTGATTTATTACATATTAAATTTTCAATCTCATGTTCATAAGATACATAAGAGCTTTAGTGACTTATCGATATTGAGTGGGGTTAATACTTTCTCATGCAATACTATTTTAAATCTAAGGATCACTAGGATATTAGACTCTTTGCATTCAAACATACTATATTTTTCCAATAGATTAGTTGTATACTCATTTAGGGTAATGTTATCTCCTCTAACTTTTGTGTAATGTTATCTCCTCTAACTTTTGTGTTAATTCCATTCCCAAGTAATAATATGCAAAACCAAGATTTGAGATATTAGATCATAAGGATAATTAATGCTTGAATTTTTCTATGACATGAACCTCCATTGTTGCTAATAATGTGTTGTGAACATGAAAGAATAGAATCATTAGAATATTTTCTTCCTTATTAAATATATAATGTTACTATCTTTTTAACAATTAATAAAGTAATACTTAATCAAGGACTGATCAATCTTTTGGTACCATACTCTTGGTGAATGTTTTAGTCCATAAATAACCTTTCATAATATGCATACAATCTTTTCATCTTTTACAAATCCTTCAGGTTGCTCCATATAAATTTCTTCTTGTAAATCTTCATAAAATAAGGCTAATTTAACATCAATTTGATGAATTTTCCATTTTATCTTATCATACAAGGAGGTGACTATCCTAAAGGTTATAATTCCTCATTATCAAGCTTTATATTTATCTAGTCTTTTATCATCTTTTAATTTGGTCATAAAGATCTAGTGATTCTTAAGGGGTTGTCTCTCTTTTGAATAGGGTACTAATTCACATACTCCTCTCTTTTCCATCATTTTAATTTCAGCCTCCATTAGTAAAACATCACAAGGAAATTTCATGTTTCAAATAGAGAAGCTTTGTAGCTAGATTTTTTGTAATTTTGATGGAATTCAAGAGTAGAAACAATTGCCTTGTTTTCCCTTCAAAAAATATCATCTCATGACCTTGTGTTGGAAAAATTTTAGGCCATTCTTAATATGTAAAATGAAATTCATGGCCCACAAGCTATGAATTTTATTATGCCAACATATGAGGGCTAAAAAGTCAAAAAGTTGGTGGCTTATACAATGCACTTTGGGGCCATGAAAATAGCAAAAAAATGCTAGTATTCCAAGGGAAAAAATTTAAAAATTCTAGTGGCTTATACGTTATAATTTTGAACCATGAAAATGACCAAAACATTGGTATTCCAAGATAAAATAGTCAAAAACGCTGGTAGCCCATAAGCTACAATTTTGGGCAATGAAAATGGCCTAAATACACTATGTAACTATCCAGAATACATGTGGAAGTGTAACCGACGCAGTAATAGAAAATTGGAGGCATATTTAAGCTAGATTGAACACCATTTTTTAGATCTTTTGACACATCTTTTTGGTAAAAGAAAAAATTCCTTGGCAAAAAGAGATCTATTTTTAGCAAAGAGTAGAGAAGCAGTTGCAAATTTTGTAGTTCTTTTTTAGTGCAGATGATTGAGAGTCAAAGGAACCTATAACAACATTTATTGTAGAATAAATCAATCAAGAGATAAGTGCAAATTCAAGTGTAGAACACACCCTGCATCCTACACTTGATTTTAAAGATATTTTTTGTACTCTCAAGCTTTTTGAAAGTCTTGATCTCTACCTTTCTAAACCTCTATTTTACAACAAACTTTACAACATTAAATACAAAGCTTTTTAGTTGTTTTTTTTTCATATTTTTACACATTTCATACATCTTCCATTCTATTCTCAAGTCCAATGCTATATCATCTTTTCGTACATTGTAGTTTGTTTTCGTTTTACCTTGCTTGGTAATAGATTTTAAGTCCTTAGATGATCGACAAGACCACCTAAGGCACCACAAATACTTTGGAGGCCAATAGATCCTAAGTTTAAAACTATGCATATGGATTATTTTGATTTGTCAATGTCAATTTTTTCCATTATTACAGTTTCCTCTTTTTAGTATTCCATTGTAAGGGCTTGAGCAAATATATTTAGAACTTCTTTATTAGGTATCATAATGTTGGCAATAACATCATTACGATGCACTTCATGATACTAACTTCTTATTAGTCTTAGCTCAACAATATCTAAGTTTTTCCATGCTCAAGCACCTTTAATCATCTGATCCCATTCTTTAAAACTCTTAGGTATTTCTTTATTGTTATTGTGTTCATTGTCTTGAGAATCAAGATTTTCAAAATTTTGATTGACTTGTTTATCCTCATCATGACGTTTATGTGAGCTTCCTATAGGGATATGATCATTATCATAATCATTGTCATCATCATGATCATTATTCATAGGACTCTCATGAATCAATTTATCTTCATTAAATACCACATCTCGTATAATTATCAATTTTCTTCCTATGGGTTATAAATCTAATAATCTTTTATATGGAGTTAATATCTTATGAAATATCCTATTTGGTTTAAGGTATGATGTCATAGTATACTTTGCAGCCAAAGACTCATAAATGTCCCAAGTTGGGCTTTCAACCATTCCATACTATATTTGAACACTCAAAATGCAAATAGAAAGTAGGAATTTTATTAATAATATGAATTGCAATTCATATTGCTTCTTCCTAGAAGGTATCATCTAATTTGGATTATGCCAATATACATCATATCATTTCATCAATTATCTAATTTTTATACTTAGCTATATAATTCTATATAAGAAAATATGGAACTATCCTTTGATGAATAACTCATAATGTCATAAGATATTCTTGAAATTATTTATTCATGTACTCAATTCCATTATTACTTTGTGACTTCATGACTGGTCACCCAGTGTATTTCTCTACAAATGCATTAAATTTCTTGAAGGTATCAAAAAATTTTAATATGTATTTAATCACATATATCCACACCTTTGATGAGTAGTCATTAATGTAGGTTATTGATGAGACGCGACATGCACTGAGCCACGATATCGCGGCCGCCGCGATATTGCATCCCATGCGATATCGCGTACGTGATATCGCGGTCTACCGCCATATCTATAAATAAGAGGCGGCACTCCCTTCATTTCCCAATCCTGGCTAGAAGTA
>MNCI01024433.1:33745-69601 GCA_015680685.1 Gnetum montanum | reverse complement strand
CTTTGAATGTGGGATTGTCAGGGCATTAAGGGCATGAGCCTGCTTTGGGGAGGACCCACTGACATTCCTATTTGGAACATTAGTTAATTTCTTTTCCTTAACATTTTTGCAATCAATTAACATTTTTTATTTATTTCCATCATGACATCCCCTTCACCGATGCCATAGTTGTTCCTTTTTACCTATCTTTCCTACTCCTTTTCGTTCTCCATTCTAACGCTACCAGAGGTTCGCGATTAGTCATGGGGGTACGGGGCCTGATTTTTCAATTTTTATCCTAAGCCCCGGATTTTTTTCGTTTTTCTTCCTAACCCCTACACCTTCGGTAGTCATCATCTACCTTTTCCCGGATCCATATTAGCCATACCACAACTTAGCCAAGGAAACTAAACCGAAGCAAGGTATGATTTACTTAATGATTCAATTACCCTTGCTAATATATGATTGTTTTGTGGGTGCAGATGGCCATCATACAACCATGGAATGGATTTGGAGCAAACACTTGGAATGGAGCAGCATTGAAGCCGCTATGCAAGGAGCAGAATCGATAATGAGCTTGCAGATGGACAATGATAGGCGCAATCTAGGCATTGGCAGCAACAAGACTCTTCTCTCTTCTTCTCTTCTACTCTCTCTCCTCTTTTCTCTCAGCTGCCAACTGTGGCCTGATGTCATTGTAATAAGGTGTTCACCCTTGTTGTCATGAACACCAGTTTTGTCAAGTCTTGTAATAAAGACCGTTCACATGTCACCCCATTAGTTCCATTTCCCCTAATAATCCCATACCTACCTGATATCATTGTAAAGAACTCGAGGACGAGTTTTCATTCAGTCATGGGGGTATGATGAGACGCGACATGCACTGAGCCGTGATATCAAGTCTTCCCCTACGATATCGCGTACGTGATATCGCGGTCCGCTGCCATATCTATAAATAAGAGGCAGCACTCCCTTCATTTCCCAATCCTGGCTAGAAGTAGCGAAGCTCTGGTAGATTGATCACTCCAGAGTTAGAATTTTTTCCATGTGCCCGTAGTAGGAGTCCTAGAGTGAATGGCTCTTTATTCGAGCAGCTTGTAACCTGAACCCAAGTTGTGTACGGTAATAAAGACGAACTTGATTGGATAAACCTTGCAGTACATGATTTTATTATTTTTTATTTACTACTTTCCTAGTGCGCACAAGTACGACTTGATTACGAGCGTCTACGGACGTGTACGGCTAGTCAAGGAATCGGCTACTCATTGCTAGGCTAGAACATGTGATAAGTACGACTTAGTTACGAGCACCCACGGGTGTGTACGGCTAGCTAAGGAATCAGCTGCTTATCACACTTAAGCTAAATAGGTGCCTCAGTATGACCACTTCGAGCACTTGCGTTACGTGTGGTGATCCCAGTAACGATTAGCGTTTGGTAAGCCACAGTTGCATAGTTCAGGGTGTGTTCGGTAAGTGGGAACGGATGCTAACGCTAGTTAACTTAGACTTAGGACATTAGTTAGAGTTAGATAGTTTCTCAACCCTTTCCTCTGATAGCATAGAAGATAAACCAAAAAATACCAAAAAAATCACATACCTTAGACTTGCTTAACCATACACCGTGACACTTACAAGCAAGCCTGGGAAGACAACGAACGATTAACCCCAAGTGTTTCTTGTGGTGTTAAGGCATTTAGTCTACGGAGTTCGACCGGATCGCACGTGCATGCTCGTATTCGTATGGTTGAGTGTAGGGGTACCTCGCCACTCATTAGTTATGAAATATCATGCACCATCCAACAGAGGCACATTACCATACAAACCAACATCTAAGTGTACAATCTCCAATTTAGTTCCTGTAGTGGTATCCCTTGTACATTGATAAGTCATTCTTATTTATTTACCAAGAGCACATGACTTGCAAAACATGGCATGATTTAAGTTAAGTTGTGGTAGTCCATGGAAAGATTGTAACAACTTCTACATATAACTTCTATTCATACGACCAAGTTTTGCATGCCACAACTTTTCATTCTATGTTTTATGGGTTGCAGATAAAATGCTTTCTTACTAGATGTAATTTAAATACTCCATTTGTTTCTTTTTTCTATTCTAACTTCTTTTGTGAGCTACTGATGAGTAGCAAGAATACCCTACGCCCAACCATACGAATCACAAGTGTGCATTAGCAATCCAATTGAATTTTGTGAACTTAGTTCCTAAGTTTGCTTATAGACAAAGACTGTGAACCTAAGGGTTTTGTGATCATTGTCTTCCTAACTCTCACTTGGATATGCTCTTACATATGGTTAAGTGTGAGTTAAGAAATATGATATTTATTTCTATTTGTATTTTTATACATTTTTAGCCTAAGTGCTAGGTGAAACAATGAATGATGGATGATGAATTATTTTAACTACCTAATGGATTTAAGGGCTAAGTATCCTCATCATACACATCCCAAACTCATATTAATGTTGGTGGATTACCAACAGGTAATTACTAGGCATACCAAATGGCCACTAATGGGATTACCAAACATTATTTGCTATGTTGGGATTAAACTTGGGGAGAGTCTAGCTCTGTCACTTTTGGGGGTAGATAGGGAAGGCCTTCCTCCAAATGATGGAGGATCCGATCCTCCATCATTTTGAGCCAATCAATATCTCCAAGATCAATGCCAAAAGGAATGCTTGATCTATCTATAGGAGTCCAAGTAGAAGGCTCATGAGTAACAACAACTGTAGCAGTCTCACCTACAATGGTAGTGATATGAAGATTAGGAAATTGCTCCACCTTGAGAGTTCTTTTAAAAATTTGATAAGCCCTCTCTACTTAGATCTCTTGAATGAACAGCTCTCTCTTGTGCTATGCAACTAACTCTTCTGTAAGCCATTTTAAGTAGGCCCCATGATCGACCTTATATTAATGCTTATGGGCCTTTTGTGTCTTGCCCCACTCTAAGATCCAAGTGTAGTGATTCTTCCAATCCTTAACCTTTTGTAAGAAGAGGTTCATTTGCATATGTTGCTCCACCATCTTCCATAGGACTGCTACTTTGTCTTGAATAGAATGCCAATAGTGGGCCCAAGTGATCTCCTTGGTTTGTAACTCTCTTGAGTTAGTGACTTTGGCTTCCACAAAGGCTTTATGGTCTTGGAGATTCCTAATTGTATCCTCCTACCTTTGAACCTTTTCCCTCAAGGCCACAACTTCCTTCCATAGGGATTCATTGGACCTCTCTAGCTCCCATGAAGCTTTTGCACACAACATTGCTAAATTAATGGCAGTGTTATAAAGCTTCACGAGTACACTAGAAATGTTAGAGTGAAGTCTAGGCAAGGAGTCTACCTCCATGTCTCTACTAGAATTCCACTCCACTGACCCCTTAAATAGCCATGATGTAAAGAAAGCCTACAACCAAAGCACATAAAACAAAATCCTTACCTATTTCAGGTGCAACCTAATGTAATCGATCAATGATGTACTTAGGCATTCCACATAGGAACTCTGCTTTTTCTAGAGTCTCTACCCATGGATTTGCATGAAACTTAGGGATGGAAGCTTGCGCTAGTGGCTTAGGAATTACTGTAAGCATGAAAATCATTGAAAGGGTAGGATGACAACCAAATATAACCAATAATATATAACAAAAATAGTGAGGCATAAGCATACCTAGCTCCTCCTCCTTTTTCTCCTCTATTATGATGATGGGAGAGGTACTTGGTATCATCTCACCAAACAAGGAATTTGAATCATCTATACCTGCATTAGTAAGTCCTTCAACCATAGGTTGCTTTAGGATTGCCTCTTCTACATGCCTTTTTTTTTTCCTCCACAGTAGCTTGGGTTGCAATAACTTAACACTTGTCTACAACCATAGCACATAGAAAATGAATTAACAGATGAAATCATAAAATAGCCATAAAATATTAAAACATGAAAATAGCCAAATTTAAATAAAGCATACCTATTGTGATGGCTTAAGCTTCTTCAAGGTAAGTTTATCTAATGTTGGGGGTGCCTCCTCCATAGTCCTCTTGAGTTTCTCTCTAGCCACCCCTTTGGTCTCCATGTGTCATTATTTAGAATCATAGACACTAGTAGGAAATGAGAGGGACTTATCATCATTAATACTATTGGGAGACTCATACTGCTTAACATCAAGATTCTTAGTGGTGGTGGATAATGTCTCATCCACCCCCTCTAGTGGGTTCTAAGCTTGCATTATTGGATAAATATGTTTTATCCAAGGCCTAGGAAGTTGGCTAGGGTCTTGGGAAACCCATCATCTATTCCTATATACCACCAAAAACTCCACAAACCTCTTTAGATAACTTGCAAACAATGCAAAGTGCATATGGATTATTGTATAGGTGTTAACATGAAGTCTAAGAATCTCCTCTCAAAGCCTAGTAGCCTAATCAAATTTGATTCCCTCCATAAAGATCTTCTTAAAGGTCCACCCCTATGCTAGGTTGATTAGCTTATTTTGTGATAGTATTTTGGGGAACACACAAGACCTAAACAAAGGATATGATTCCTTTACATCAGGATTCATGAAGCTATCCATCAAAATTCTAGAGTGGCCCATGCACTATCCATTAAAATTCTAGAGTGGCCCATGTTGGCACCAAGACACTCTAGAACTTCCTCATGATGGCCTAATTCCCTCACTATCCTAGTGGGAGCCTTGGTCCCATCAGTAAGGATCCCAAATAAGTCATGAAAAAGGCCAACATCTACATTAATGTTTCCCCGAACACCTTAGATGATGGTGCTAAAGTGACGAACCTCCTCATCAAAGGATTCAATAACATGCAACATCTTTGTAGCAGGAATAGAAGGAATAGGTGCCATAAATACATCAAGCAAACCTACATGCTACTCCTGCACTGATGCCACATCACCAAGCTTCAAGATGAGGGTTTCCTCATGGTGTGAACATGAAAGTGGTATAGTGACATCAACTGAGCTATAAGGTCTTATGAAGTAATAACCAAAGGTTAGTATCCATATGAGAAATTTCAACAACTAAGAAAAAAAATAAAACAATTAACACCATAAAATACTAGAAGCTACATGTTCAACTTTACTTTTTTTCTATGACGTGGAAGTTCTAGCTATAAGGATCTGATCTATGCTATTTCCATCTACCAACCAACTGTTTATCATCTTATCATCCTTGCACTTCTTATATACAAGGTTAAATTTGGAGGCATATTCATCAAAGTCCCCTCTTAACTATTGGTACATAGTAGCTCTGATTTAGGGACTCTTGGTGAATTTGTCCAAAGTAGTTTTAACCATTGCCAAGATTTGATCATTAATGATCAATCCATAATCATTAATGTTGTACCTGTAAGAAGTTAAATTAATGAAGTTAGGTAATGTAATCAAGCCAAAACCTTAAAAATGTTGCAATAACTATGTTTGTCCCTATAGATGATACGCAGTGCTAGGTGGGTTTTGCAATAATGTGTGGGCTCTATGTGCCACCATTAGGGTATTATCAGTATTATTCTGACTATACTTTGGCATCATCTAGATCTCTGAAAGGTAGTGTGAATTAATGGCATTTGTGGATCCCCTTTTGATCTTAGGAACTAATTTATCAGTAATATACCTAGTAATCAGTCTAGATTCTTGAGGCAACAGGGTCTCCACAAAAACCCCAGCTACATCCATAGACAAGTGTGACCACAACATCACACCAAAGTTCCTAAGGAGGTAGGCAAGGAAGTCCCTTGCCATAGGCTGAAACCACAACAAGAGCTTTCCAAGAGGCATGTCGTGTGGTGGAGTATTGATCTTGGGATGACCAATGTAGCACAAAATGCCAACTAGCTCCACTATAATGAGAATAGCCCTTAAGAAGACTCTACATGAAACAAAACAAAATCATTATGACCAATTAGAATTTCTAAATTTAGACAAAACATCTAGTTGGAGGTGAAATTAGCCTATGTGAAAAGCTCTAAGGTGTTTATCTAAATTGGCTTAAGGAAATCCATAAAAAGCATCATTATAACCCATTAGAGTTATTTAACAAATTTAGACAAAACACCTAGTTAGAGGTGAAATTAGCCTCTATAAAAAGCTCTAAGGTGTTTGTCTAAATTAGTCTAAGTAATTCCAAAAGAAAAAAATATTACAACCTAGCATATCCTTGCATCATGACCAATTGAAATTTCTCAACAAATTTAGAAAAGACTTTCTAAGTCAGAGGTGAAATTAGCCTTTTTAAAAAGCTCTTAGAGGTTTATCTAAATTAGCTAGAGAAATTTCATAAAAGCATTGTTACCATATTTCATAACCTTTATAGCCAAAACTATGTCTTAGTCTAAATCATGCATAAATTTAGAAAAAGAATCTAAATTATGCATAAATTTGGAAAAAAGCAAGCATAATTTTAGAGACAATCATCTAAAATTAAGTAAAGCATGCATAAATTTGAAAAAAAAAATCTAAACTATGCACAAATTTAGAAAAAGCATGATAAAATTAGAAAAATTCATGAAGCCATAATAAAAACTTATTTAAATATAAAAAGCTTTTACTCTTATTAAAAAACAAAAATTAATCATATTAATCACTTATATTTTGCGTAATGTACTACAAATGTGAGTTTTGCCTTGATTCACACAACCTTAGCAAAAAAAGTCATAAAAAATTTATTTCAAGTCCAATAAGAGTGATTCCACCTGTATTGGAAAGCTAAAGCCAAAGCCTATGCAACCATGATGAGAAAATAGCAAAAATATTTTCTATTTTCTTAGAAAAATTTTATAAATCTACATGAAATTACTAAAACGGCACAAACAACCTAACTATGCAATGTTAGGAAAATAGTGATAACTCCATCATTTCAAAGACAAATTAAATGAGACAACAACCATTGGAAAGTTTAAACAAAGGGATACAAACCCATGACCTTTAATTTTACAAATCTTAAGGCCTAGATCTTGGCTTTTGTTTTCATAGCAAAACTTCAAAAATCCCAAAGCCTAAATTTCATATAGCCATTAAAATGGTCAAAATAGTCAAAACCATTAAAACTCATTTAAATTCACATCATAATAATAGGTTAAGATTTTGGTAAAATTAATTTTAACAAATCTTAAGGTCTAGATCTGAAAAAAAATGGCCATACCCCAAGATTTTGAGAATCTAATCTGCAAAAGCTAAAACAATAAAACAAGTATAGATCTACATGGGAGTAACCAAAATAGGAGATGGGATTTTATCAAAATTTCATTTTAATCCCTCCACTAGAATAGATTTGAAAAATGGCCTCAACATCTAAAAAGAAAAAAAAAAGAAAAAGAAAGAAAACTAAATCACAAGAAACAAAGGCAAAAAGAGATAGAATTGCCTACCTTGGAGTAATGACAAATGGGGCCTAAATGGAGATAGGCTTGGAAACCTCTAAGAGCCCCTTGAATGCTCATCCACCCTCTAGATTATGGGGTTCTTGCTCTCTCCTCCTCTCTATTTTGGCACCATGGCAAGCTCAATGTTGAGAAAGAGAGAAATTAGAAGAAGATGAGAGTTCTATGTTGGTTGTAGGGGAGATGGGAGGCTTCCATGCTGAAGATTAGTTGTGGTTACCACAAGAATCTCTGTCAGAGCTCTTCTCCAATGTGCTATTGCTGAAAGATAATAATTATGATCAAAATTTGCAAAATTTGATTTATAAAATCCATCTAAAACCTAAATAACACCCTAGTTGCTAATTTAGTGCACCATGACTACAAGTGCACTGAAGAAAAAGGGGGAAAAGTTTAGTTCACGCTAGTTTTAGGGGGGGAAACAACTTCACTTTTCAAAATTTTAGATTTTTGGATTTTGGGCCCCACCCTGCACCTTCCTTTTAGCCAAAATTTGCATCAACACTGAGATTTTTAACCAATTTTAACACTTCAAACATTATGGAAACCTTGATTTAATACTTCCATGCTGGGAATGCCATGTCCATGCACATGCATGGTCGATTAAAGTCAAAATTAGGCTAGATTTGAGTTTTATGGTATCTCCATGCTAGGAATTCCACCCTACATGTTTCTTAACATGGAAATTAAGTGGGAAACCCATTTCAAATCCATAACTACATTAGAACAACATTAACCAAGCTTGTATGCACTCTAGGACCTTGCTAGCATCATTTGGAGCTTTCAAACTTTAAGAAGCTGATATCAAAAGGTTAAAACTCCATTTCCCCTTATTCTGCATGCTGAGCTCTACATCCCTAGTTTGAAAAGAAGGGGGAAAGTCCAAAAAACACTTAGAAACACTTAAAGTTTTCAAAACTTGATGCCAAACCCTAGTCCTCAACCCTAGTGGCCCCAAAAACTAACATGCATAGTTGATTGAGGGTAAAATTGGCCTAGATCTAAGTTGCATGGTTCTTCCACACTAAGGATCCATTTTTCCATGGTGAGGGTGGTATCCCTAGCATGGAAACTAAAAGGGACACATTTTTGGAGCTCCTAAACACTTTAGAATAACATCAAACAACCTTTCATGCACTCTAGAACCCTAGTAGCAACTCTTGGAGCCCTTAAACTTAATGAAATTGATCCTGGATGACCAAAATTTCATTTCCTCTTATTTTCTACACTGAGATTTTTATCCCCAATGTGGATGAAAATGGGAAAGCCAAAAAACCTCTTAGTAATGTCCAAAGGAATCCAATTTTAACATGGATCCATAGACCTTAACCTTGGTAATCCCAGGAGGTAACATGCATGGCCAATTATGATCCAAATTGGCCAAGATCTAAGATTATTGCTTCCTTGACATTGGAGTAACTTTTCCAATGTGGAAAGAAAAGGAAAAGTTTCTTTTCCACTTTTGTAGAGTATATGACACTTCCAAAAATTAAAGATCTTTCCCAGAGAAGCCTAGGACTTCATAGCCTCAATATTTCACTTTTTTTACCTCATTTCAACCTCCAAAACCTATTACCCCTATTCTTCCATGCTAGAGTAACTCTCCCAATGTGCAAATAAGGTTTGGGGGAGGGGGGGGGGGGAAGGAAAGACCTTAAGTAACCTTAAAACCCCTTCAAGCATGCCCAAAATCAACCAAAAACTTGTAGAATCAAAGTTTGTAGCCTCAAGGGCCTAGAAATTTAGTCAAAGTGCCTCAAAAATCACTTTTAATCCATCAAATGGGGTGCCTTGATATTGTTTCACACTAAGGATACAATGCCTAGCGTGGAAAAATGAGGGGAAGTCATTTCAACACCTATTGACCATCAAATTGGTCTCAAATTGCCTTAGAACAAAGCCAAGAGATGCACAAGTTCCAGATCTAGACTCCAACCACATGTTTAACCATGGTTAACCTCATTTTTACTTGGATTTTGGTTCCCCATGTTGGAGCCCCACTTTTCCATGCTAGTGTGGAAACAAGGGGGGAAGAATTCAGAACTTGCTTTTTGGCCCTTATAAACATCCAGGAAGCCCAATTTTGATGGATCTGACCCTGTGCTACTATGGGAAGATCTTGGGACCCTAATTTTGGACCTTTGAGTAGCCCAAAACCTGTTTTCCATAGTTTTCATACTAAGGGCCTTTGTTTCCATGCAGAGTCCAACATGGAAGCCTCAAAACTCTAGATTTTTGAGTCTAAACATCCTAAAAACAACCCTAATTGATGCTTGAACTCACCTAATAGCCATGTAGCCTCAAAACATGGCTCACCAAGGCCTACAACTAGCAAAACCTAATCATTTTTGGCCTATATTAACCAAATTTTATCATATATAGCCTATTTTGCTTGATTTTTTATGTAATGTTTTACTTATTTTTGGACTTATGTTGCCTAGATAACTTGGTTGACCTTCTATGGCCTTGATACATCATTATATGTTCTTTTTTTGCTCTATTACATATCTATTTATATTTGTTTAGCCTTAAATGATATCAAATAGTGAGGTTTTACCTTCCTTGACCATTGTTTGACACCATATGACCATGGCCCACTAAGGCCTTAAACTAGCATCATAGTTCACCAAGAATTTAAACTGGCATCATAACCCACTAAGGCCTTAAACTGGAACAATTATGACATTTACTAATCATTTGTGGCATTACTCCTTATGCTTTCCCTTGTTTGACCTTTATGTGACCTTTATTTGCCTCTATTGCATTTTTTGAAATTGACCTTATTTAATTGATGATCTTGGATGGCCTTGCTTGCATTATATTTTCATGTGTTTATGACATTTTAATATTATTTATTGAGTTTTACCCAAGTTCCACTTAATATGCTTTTGTTTGATATGCAGGATCAAAGTATGACTACCTGGGAGCAAATCAGTTTGCCTTTGTGCCTACATGGACCTCAGGGTGATATTAAATAGTGTATCGACCTTGATAGCCTAGATCTTGAGCCTAAGAGTCTTTTAGACCACATAGCCTTAATAGAGAAACCTCTTGAATGGCTTGAAAACCTATTCAAAACCCTTGACTTAGAAGCAAGAGACATAACCAAAGATCCTCTAGTTCAGATTCCTATCACAACACATAGTGGTGAGGAGAAAACCCTTAAAATAAGTTTCTCATTAAAGCCTCAATGTTCCTAAGACATCACTAAAGTATTACAAAATAACATCATACTAGACCCTAGCATTAGACCAGTTAAACAAAAATTATGTAAGATTAGACCTGATTTGGCCTTGGTAGTTCGTGATGAAATCTCAAAGATCTACCAAGCAAGTTTCATTAGGGCTATCAATTATGCAAAATGGAAATCCAACATAGTGGTAGTCCCTAAGAAAAATGGGATTATCCATATTTGCATCAATTTTTGAGACCTAAATAAAGCAACTATCAAGGATGACTTCCCTTTGCCTAGTATTGATCAACTTATTGATACTACAGCTAGACATGCCTTGTTGTCCTTTATGGATGGATTCTTGGGATATAACCAAATTAGGATCAATCCAAAGCACCAACTTAGCCTAACCTTTATGAACCTATGGGGTAATTGTTGTTATACCATAATGTCCTTTGGCCTTAAAAATACTAGAGAAACATACTAGGAAGCCATGACCTATATCTTCAGTGATTACATGTTAGATTTGCTTAATGATTACATAGAAGACATAGCCATAAAGTCTAAGATAGCTAATGACCATGCTAGTGATCTAGATCTTGTGCTTAAAAAATGCCTCAAATATGAGCTTAGGCTCAATCCTAAGAAGTGTGTCTTCAGTGTCAAGACTAACAAGATGCTTGGCTTTGTAGTCTCTGAAGTAGGGATACGTATAGATCCTTATAAGGTTAAGGTCATATCCAAATTTGTAGCACCTACCAACATTAAGGAGCTTTGGGGATTACAAGGTAGATTATAGTTTATTTTTAGGTTTATCTCTAGGCTTATGGATAAGTTATAGTCCATGCAACGCTTGCTTAAGAAAGGAGTTTGCTATGAGTGGACAGCTCAATGCTAAGAGGCCTTTGAAAACCTTAAGCAAGAGTTGACACAACTACCAATAGTCTATCCCCCACAAGAGGGTAAACCATTTCACATTTATCTTGCCATCTCTCATTCATCCATTGCCTCTCTACTTTTTCAGAAACATGATGATGAGGTAGAAATGCCTATACTACCTTAGTCATTCATTAGTTGTCCATGAGACCCAATACACTGAAGTGGAGAACTATTTTCTAGCACTAGTCTTCTCTCTAAAGAAATGGAGACACTACCTCTTTAGAAGCCAAGTTAACATAATTTGCAAGGATAACCTGCTTAGATTCATAATGACCAACATCTACAAAAGTAGCCACATAGCCCAATGGAAAGCCATAACTGAAGAATTCAACCTTCATTATGTCTCTCAATCCTCAACAAAAGGTCAGGCTATAGTCGTACAAATCATAGTTTCACCTATTGATGATCAAGTAGTCATAGACCCTGAATTCTCTTATGAACTTCGATAGAGGTTCAACCACCCATGGGGCTAGTGCCACTACCATCATAACATTCCTGTCTAGTGAGATCTGACGCTTTGCCTATCATTTTGGGTTCTCATGTACCAACAACATAGCAAAATATGAAGGTTTAATTAGAGGGATGCTAGTAGTTCATGACCTACGAATTAGATGCCTAGCCATCAAAGGCAATTCACAACTTGTGGTTAACCAAGTAACTAAAGTCTATGGATGCAAAGCTAAGCATTTACAACCTTACTGTGACCTAGGGAAGCAATTATCACAAAAATTCATAGACATTGATATCCAACACATATGACAAAATGAAAATGTCATAGATTATGCAATTGTAACAAGACATTGAGGATACCTTTATGATTGTTGTTCATACTACTCCTCCCAAGGATTGGTATGACAATATCAAATATTATCTTATGCATGGTGAATCCTCACAAGGCCTGACTACTTCTCATAAGGATGCCATACTCAAGTGATCAAAGTAGTATGTCATCATAGGTGACAACACATTATGTTGACGATCCTATGATGGCATACTCCTAAAGTTCTTAGGTAAAACCAAATCTAGAATAGTCCTACAGGAGGTTCACGAGAGAGTTTGTGAAGGACATATAGGACCTAGAGCCATGGTCACTAAGATTAGGTAGTTAGGTTACTATTGGCCTCATATGAAAAATGACTTCCTACAAAAGGTTAAGTGATGTAACACATGGAAATGATATAGCAACCTGATACATCTATCACCAACTGAGTTACATACAACCTAGATAACATGGCCATTTCAATGATGTAGGTTGGATATCATTGGACCTATAATGCCTAAGTCTACCACAGGACATAACTTCATCATTACTGTAACCAAATACTTCACCAAGTGGATTGAGGCTATTCCTCTAAGGAAGATCATGTCTGAACAAGTTTGCAAATTTATCCTAGACACCATTGTATCTTGTTTTGGTGTACCCATGACCATAGTTACGGACAATGGACCTCAATTTAGTAGCTAAAAAACAAAGGATTTCTGTCATGACCTAGGCATTAAGCATTCTTTCTCGTCATCGTACTAACCTCAAGCCAATGGACAAGTAGAAGCAAGCAACAAGGCCATCATCAACTTGCTTAAGAAGATGCTCAACAACAGTAAGCAGAAGTTGCATGAGTGGCTTGTTTGTGCACTATGTGCATACATAACAACCTATCACATGGCAACCAACATGATCCCTTATAGCCTTATATATGGTTCTAAAGTTATTTTATCTCTTAGATTGTAGGTGCCCTCACTTCAAGTAGCTTTGATGGATTTCATCAACAATGAGCAAAGTAATGAGTTGTGGACAACAACATTGGATTTGGTGGAGAAGTAGCATATGCAAGCACTTGCTCATAGTGAGCACTATCAAGAGACACAAAAGTAAAAACATCATCATAACTTGACCATGCACAAGATCAAGGAGGGGGACCTAGTTCTCAAGGCCATTTGTAAACATGTGAACAAATTCTCAACCAATTGGGAAGGGACTTTTCTTGTCTTTAGAGCCTATAAGAACATAGCATTTAAAATAGCCAACATGAATGAAAATGATTTGATCAATTTGATTAGTCATTCCTATCTAAAGCCATACTACATGTAGCCAACAAATCATCAACAAGTGAGCTTGCTTCCAATGGTCTTCTATGACCTTAAACTAGCAACACGGCCTACCATGGCCTACCACAACATTAAACTAGAAATTTTGATGACCTAGGTAGCTTGATTCTCATGTGGCCTATATGCATTCTAGCATTATAATATGCAGTGGTGTTTTGTATTCTATGTTGATGTCGCTTGGGTCAATCCTCCAAGCACCAACAAAGAGGGGCCATTGAAACACCAAAAAATTTTGCATGTTATAACCAATCTCCATCATGTAACTTTCATCCCATGAAACCTGAGAAAAAATTTCATTGTAAATGTAAAAATTATAACGCACATTGGGAAATTTCACATACTTTATACTTTTGGGGCTAAAAAATATCTCACAAGTGGTCAAATCCTCATTCCCTAAGTGAAAAAAAGTTATATAGTATCTATATTTGGGCTTGGGGGGGGGGGGTCAAAAATGCCTTTTGGAATGCCAAAAAAGGCAATTTGATGGGTATGCACTTTTCTATGCTAGAAACACTTGTAGGAGGGTAGATCTCACCTACCCCATCTTGAAAGTTTTTTTTCCTAGCATAGAAAATTCAATCCCCCAATGTGGAAGCCACAAAAAAGAAAAATTCATCAAGTTATGTAGTTCAATGTTGACCAGCCACTTCAACAAGCATGGTGGAGAGCTCAGTGTGGAAGGTGTGCCCTAGTTACTATTTACAGTAAATGGAATGACCATGGGGGAAAGCACTTACTATGTATAATAACCCCTCAAATTTGGGCATCCATTTCACCTAAATTTGGCAAACAATTTGCAGCAAAATTACATCAACTTTGCAGCCATTTTTCAGCCCAATCATAGCCAATTTGTAGCCTCATTCATGGCCCAAAGACCCTATAAATGTCAAACTCCAATACCATTTATAGGTTTAGTAATTTTAAAGAAAGGGTTCTAGAAATTTTCTCATATTCAGCCATTTTTTAGCCTTATCAAGTAGTTTGCATACACACAATTCCACACTTGGGGCATTTTTAGGCACTCAAGAGCTCTTGCAAATTTCCATACTTGCATCCTCTTGAACCCCAATGTGGAAGTAGTGAGGCCTTACAATTTGGTGGATATTTAGTGTTAACACCACACTTTTGGAATTTCAAACCTGGTCTAAAGTAACTTGGCATCCAAATATTCCACCTTTCTCATACCCCAACAATGATCCAATTGGCAAATCCAAGGTTGCAGTAGCAAAGGAAGGTTCAATAACATCAAGAGTGGCTTAGCATTTGGATCATGGAGTAGATCACCTTAGCTTCAATGGGCTTTAAACTCTTGCACAAGTGAACCTCCTTTTTGCTCATCTAGCACCATTTGTACATAATTATCTAACTTGTTCTTTATTCTTTTCTCTATAAGGTTTTAAGTTTTGATTTTTTTGTTCAAAAAATAAATTTAATATTTGTGCATTATTTGGATCTATTTATATTTCCACATTTTACATCTCCTAAGTCCTTGGTTGATCTACCAGATTGGCCAGGGTGCCCCAAATCCCATTTTTATCATACAGGCCCTCAAGATTCAAGGTTGAGGAACTGCTTACACTGAGGATCCTTATTTTTTTCATTCTAGAAATTGAGGTTTTCAGTC
Organism: Gnetum montanum; assembly: GCA_015680685.1. Classification (NCBI taxonomy): domain Eukaryota; kingdom Viridiplantae; phylum Streptophyta; class Gnetopsida; order Gnetales; family Gnetaceae; genus Gnetum; species Gnetum montanum. The sequence goes on along the minus strand of MNCI01024433.1, from coordinate 54,390 downwards.
ACAATAGGGTGTTTGTAACAACTTTCAAGAGCAAAGCCATCAATGATTTTTGATGCTCACAAATGCCTCTATCAACTTGTGGCAAGAGTTTAAAAATAAGTTCCTACTTTAGTTCAATGAGTTCACTAGCCTGACCATAGCATCAAGCAATTTCACAAGCTTAAGGAAAATACCTAGGGAAAATATTTGTGACTACAACTTAATATTCCTCCATTAACTTGCCTATGTGCCAAATGAGATGCACTCGCAACCTGATGATATCCTCAATTTCTACCTCTCTACCATTGACCCCTTCTTCATCTATGTCATTAAGCTTGATCCTAACATAATAGAAATACAAGGAGCAATGGCTAAAGCTATTGATTTGGAATAAATTACCTTGATAAATAGCATTCAGACTTAATTTGGAATGATGAATGTTAGCAACCCTATGCAGTCTATCCCTTTACCACCACAAGTTTTCTCAATGAATGATACTTTATTCCAAACTCCCACTCCTCTTCAAATGACTCAACCTACAAGTAGTTGTTTTCAAGGTCCCAAATCCTCTTCATTTTTACCCACAAATACCAATTTAAGTGATGATCAATCAAAATCCTTGATCCAATCCATCATAAATCTAAATGGAATATCTAATACATCTACTTGTCAAACAAAAAAAGAAATGATATAAATATTAACTTCACTCCAAAAGGTTTTCAATGAAGTAGTTGAAGTAAAGTGAAATAACAATGAAGTCCCTATACAATCTAAAAAATCAAGCACATCAATCAATGATGATTATTTTCATCTTCATAACACTAGGTAACATTCTAAGAAAACTTTTCCTCAATTTTTAACACTATATTATGGCAATGCCCAAGGTCACCAAAATGGAAAAACCCTAGTTATGGTCTTAAACATACCTCATGAAATAGAAAATGAAGAAGTTCGTTCATTTGAACAAGTCATGGTAAGTCACATAACACTTGCTATCATAGACTTAGGACATTATGAACACCACAGCACAATAAACTAGGAATAATCCTTGTACTCCTCCAAACAGAAGAGCTCATAGTTAAACTAACACAAATAATCAAACTAGACCATCCTAAGCAAACATCCCACAACAACCAAACCCCCCTGTTATACTTAGAAGAGCTTCACCTCAACAAGAAGCCAAAGTTGAATATCAGACTTATGATCTAGTTGAGGATTTGAAAAGAGTTAAAGCCAACATTTCAATGTATGATATTCTACATTTTAATGAAATGAAAGATGTGATTCAAAAGATAGTTCATATACTTGAAACCAATAAAGAAAGCTCTCTAACAACTGAAAGGCAAGTTCATGTTGCAAAATGTCCTAATGCATTATCAATACAAAACACAAGTAATTCCATGTCAAACAAGAAAGATCCAATTCCATTCCTAACAACTTTGATTATTTTAGGAAAGAATGTTCATAATTTTTTAATATATTCTGGTGCAACTATTAGTGTCATGCCACTTGAGGTATGTAAAACATTGGGAGCATAAATGCTACCACAAGCAAGAAGTGTGATACAACTTGATGGATCTAATGTACCTATAGTAGGATCATTAAAAGGAGTAAAAGTACAACTTAAACAATATCCTACTTTTACATGCTATATGGATATTTTAGTAGTCAATATGTCATCCACTTATGGTGTGCTTTTATCTAGGACTTTCTTAGAGTTACATTTCTTTAGGTTAGATTTGGGGGCTTCTTTAGGTTATATTTCTTAGAGTTATTAATTTCTATTAATGGAAAATTTGAATATATGATCATAGCAAGAGAACCTTTCTATAAACAAGTGGTAACAACTTTTGATCAACAATCAATCTTTGGAAAATCAAAATACTAACCTTTATATTGGAGTTATTGAAGTTGGGCTTGGCGAACATGTTATAAATGATCATGAGAGTGAAATTTTAGAAATAAATCCTTTTGCTTCTAGTGAATGTGATTAAATTTATGAAGATATCTTGCCTTGTCATCAACATGATGAAAAAACATTCTTTTGGATGACCTGCCATCATTAGAAGAGGACAAAGATATAAATGAGATCCTAACCATTAAAACATTAGAAGGTGTGCCAGATTTTGATGACATATCCATTGAACACATTCCTAGAGAAGAAAATTATGTTCCTAATTTATTAGTTCAAATGGCCACTACTCTAGATATCCCTTTCAGACACAATGCTTAGGATTCAAAAAGAAATATTAAAATGTTTAACTCCTATTCTGAAACACCCCAAAAAATTTGAAGGCATGCTTGCTTCACCAAGTCTTTGCAAAACACGCAGCATTATGGAAGTTCTTCAGGAGATGGATGCTCTGATGTTCAGACTGTCCAATTCGGCAAGTTTTCTAAATCAAGGAGTCTTGCTATGCTATGCTACAACATGTAGCGTAGCAAACTTTAGAAGATGTTTGCAGAAGCATAGTGCTACACTATGCTATGCCATGCAGCATGGCATAGCATAGCAAAAAGTTGAGCAACAAATCCCCTCGCTCGACTTCAAGTCCTTCAGCAATGTCTCCTTCCGTTAGAAAGAGGCAAAATTGGCCAAAATTAGGTCATGTTTGCTGCTACACTACACTAAGCTACATGGCACAGTGAGGTATAGCAATTCTGCAGAAATGACAAAAGGCATCTCAAAGGGTGGGATTAGCAAGTTCACAAGCTTTGTAGTGCAAAAGGTAAAGTTTGCAAATCAGTGACGTTTTTTGTGACTAAGGCCAATTGCTACACTATGATACGCTACGTAGCGTAGCATAGTGTGGAAAAAATATGAAAAATAGTCAGCGCACTTCAAAGGTTTCCAATGCAAGTAGCAGGACACAATGCAAGTTTCTTCCTTCAAATTGGTGGCTATGCTACACTACGTAGCATAGCACAGCGTAACAAGATTCTACGCCATGCCAAACATGCTATGCTACAAAGCATAGAAAAATGTGGAAAGTGGCTACGTGACATCAATGCACCTCACCTAATTGCACCGTTGCTCTGACAACATAATTACGACAAGATAGGCTTGTAATTACGGCATGGCAGGCTCGCCCAATGGTCATGCAGGCACGTGCAGCATAGACAGGTTAGCATAGGCCCAAGTCATGTGGTGTTCAAACCACATCTTTCACACACCCTTGGTCTTATAAATACCCCAAAGAGTGAGTCTTAAAGGACTCTTTTCTTACTTTTTGCATCCCCCTTTCTCAAAACTTTCAATCCTCGGGTCCTCAACTTTCTAAGCAATCTGGTCGGCTAACAATTCGATTGGCTAACAAGCAAAAGTTAGCATTGTAACCTTGGGCATTGTAAGCTTTCTGCTTGACATTGTAAACAGTTAGCGCTTTCAATTGGCATCCTATCCTACTCTTTTCTACCACCTTCGTAGCACTTCGCATTGTTAGCAACTGAGTCTGCATTTGAGCACATAGCCATCTTGCTCTACACGTCTTGGTTACTCTTGGGATTTCTACACTTCTCAACATTGTGCAACCGATTGTATCCATCTTGACAAAGCGAGGTCATAGCTTTGAAGCGGTGCATTTTTCTAACTACATTTTACATTATCTCCCATTTACTATTACATTTTACACTATTTCTTGTCTCTTTTACATTTAAGCATTACTTCATGCTATCAGTCTCGTTTTCAAATCACACGTTGCAAAAGGTTATATTGACACTGACTAAGTCATTGTCTGATTGACTAGACCATTTAGGGTACCCCATTTCCATTCCATCCAGCACGGCCCTCCCATGGAAATGAGGTTAATACTATCAATGGCTTATGACCCCTCAGCATTTTCCAACCACCAACATTTTTGGTCATTACAGTTTCTCTGGCGCTAGAAGGAGGGCTTTTTGGTGCCCTTTCCACGTGTCATGGTAGTCCTGTAAGCCTTCTGCACCCTAATATGCATTAGCGTAAACTTGACACCTATTTGTGGTTGTTTACGCATTGTGGTTGTTTATGCATTAGCGTAAACCCTAAACCCTAAACCTCAACGGTTCCTCGGGAACCCTACAGGACATAAAGCCTCCAGTTGCTAGCTAACTTGCCTATCTTACGGTAGTCTTGCATGAATTTTGTACCCTATCATGCACTAGTGTAAATGTGACACCCTTCTACGGTTGTTTACGCATCGTGTGGTACAGATCAGTCCCCTTAACGGTTCCTTGGGAGCCCTGCAAGACATAAAGCATTTTTTCTTGCTTGTCAACTTCTTTGCTCTTCCCGTTTGCAAAACTATTTAGCTTTCCAATCTCCTTTCTTTTTTTCACATTTGCAAAACTATCTAGCTTGGTAACAATGAATTCCACAACTATTGCTGCTAATACCTTCAACATTGAGGTTCCTATCAAGGTTCAAGGCACCACTGGTGCCGAACAACTGCTGAACCCAACGCTAGAAACACATTGATCCCTCAGGATCCAAAACCGGGGACCTAAGGGCTTGGCCCAGCAACATGAGCATTACAACTTCCTCTATGCAAAGGTTGAGGCAAACCTGCCTTTGGATGTGCACAAACTTGAACGCAAATGTAGCTTTGAGTTCACTTACTATGACGAGAAGGAGTTTGTTTCCACTCCTGACGCTTCCATACCTTTGACACAGATAAACCAAAGGCTGCTAGACTAGCTAATCTAGATGAGTAGGCTTAGGAAGCAACAAGACACAACATCTAACTAGGATGACACCTTCCAGGATAGACAGGAGGAACTCAATTCCCAATCTAACGAGGGAGGTCCAACCAACCCCATTCCTGTCCCTCCTACCCAGTCCTTCTGGGCCAATCTGTTGTCTATAACTGCTCCCTTTATCATCATGCCTACGCTCCCACAACCTACAACTACAACTGCAATGGGTAGCCATGTCACCTTCCCAGCATATCAACGCCCTTATTCCCCTGTTTCATTTGCAACAACTATGCCTCCTCAAACTATTCATCAGTCCATTCCTATACCACATCACACACCAATCATGGCTACCTTGCTGCATGTTCATACTGTACCTATTTTACAATCATATGCAACTTCCATTTCAATTCCTACATTCACATCTATTCCACCCAGTGTGGTGGGCCTAGGCCTGTCCACATGGTGGACCACATTCACTTCTTCGCCTATTCCACCACCATCTCAGATATCTCATTATGTTTGCCCTCAGACCTACCAAACCTCACAAATGGTACAACCCAACATGAGGTTATGGTCTATTCCACCAGTGACACAAGCGGTCTATCCGATAGCACAACCCATGGTTGCTACCCCAACCGCACCACCTATCGGGTGGTGGACAGTGCAAGCAACACCACACATGGGGGCTACCCCAATGGTACCATCGATGGGTCATGCCGTCACCCCCACCATTTCATAAATGGGAATTGCCTCAACAATTCTCCAATCGTCCACAACGTTGCAGGGTCTAGACTAAGCATTCCAGCTCATCCAGACCCTCACTGAGGAAATCAAAGGCCTCAAAGTTGTTGGGTCTAACATGGTACAAGTCATGGACTTTTACTAGGATGACCCTATCAGCCCTGTAATCCCTACTCTAACGTTACCCCCAGAGATGTCTCTCCCATACTTCACGAAGTATGATGGGGAGGGGGATCCCAACGCACATCTAGTTACCTTTAGGTTTGAGTCTCTCCTATTGCAACAATGGCCACACACGATCATTCATGTCTTTTCTATGTCCCTAGCTAGGAGAGCCTTAGATTGGTACTGTGCACTGCCATGCTCATCTATTTCAACTCTAGAAGAGCTTCTGACCCAATTCGTGATGCGCTTCAAGTATAACTTGAAGCCAGAAATCACACTGGACTAGTTGATGAGTGTGAAGCAGGAGCCTCTAGAATTGGTCCAGAAGTTCATCCAGCAATGGAGTGCAACCCTTAACAAAATCCGTGAGCCCATCATGGAGGCCCACTTACTAGTCGTCTTTAAGGGTGCAGTGAATGAATTTATCAAGTATAAATTGTACTACCTCACCCCTCGCACTCTTAGTCAAGCCTTCACTCAGACTAAGAGTATACAAGACACAGCCGAGGCAAGCAAAGACCTGGCCTACATCACCTGCAAAAACACCTTCACAAAGAAGGACAAGGGTAAAGCCCTAACAACCATAGTGGCTATAGTGGTGACTGAGCCCAAGCCCAGACCTAGTAACAATGGTAACAAGAATAGCAAGAAATTGGCCATACCTGTAGCTAACCCCATGCCCAAGTAGGGTAACATGTCGCAACCTCCAATTCCTGCACCTAAGTCATCTACACAACCCAAACCAAAATTTGAGCGTAAAGATAGATCAAAGTACATACCACTCCCTCTCAACTCTTCAGAACTTCTGAAGCAACTATTGGCAGTAGGGTACATTCAACACAAGCAGATGTCAAAAGAAGAAAGTAGGAGATACCAATGCTACTGTGAGCTCCTTAGGAACCCCTCCTTGGCCCTACCCAATGAGCCCCCAGTTCCTAAGGATTTCAGACTAGACAGATTTTGTGACTATCACCAACAGTGTGGTCACAATACAAATTACTGCCTGGTGCTATAGGATGACATTCAAAGGTTGATCGATCAAGGAAAATTGATATTGGATGATAGCAACCTAGTATGCCCTAAAAACCAATCTATGTATGTCTACACAGACCCCCTCAACACCAACAATGCTGGTTACATCATCAACGCCATCAGCATTGACAATGATCCTAGGCCACCCCAGCAACCATTCATGGTTCGTGTGCCTCAGCGTACTGCACCATCACCACGAGTAGCTAATCAAAGCATGCAATAGTCGTTTGTTCTGAGAGTTGCTCCCCAGGCATCCGTCTCCGCACCACCTGTTAGCAAAAACATGCCACCCCACGCGTTAACACCATTAGCTCCTTTCATCATTAGGGGGTCGATTCTTTCGATGGTGCCCGCCCCGTGCAAGATGGCTGAATAACCTTCTCGTCCTGAAAAATGAGAAGTGCATTTCGCGGGTGAGGCATCAAAGGGGAATACCATCCAAGGTATTCCCAAGCCTATGTCTTTGTCCCCTGCATCTACACCTTCGTCGCCAAAGACAAACGTTGCTATAACCGTACATCCTGCACCACCCTACCAAAAAGGGTCTGAGGACATGTAGAAGATCCAAAGTGATGCCTCCTTAGGAAATTCATCTTCTAGGACGTGTAGAAGAGGAGGAAAGCATTGAACAGAGGGGTAGTCAAGACCTTTTGGATGCCTTCACTCAGGTCGAACAAGATCTAAAACAAAAAAACACTACACTAAGCTTGTACAACCTAATCATGACATCTGTCCTGCACCACGAGGCTCTGATCCACATGTTGATAATGATTCCAGTCAATGAAGACATGCCAACAGAAAAGGAAGCGGTCCACTCAGTCATGCTTCCCTCTACACCAATAGAGCCTGAGCCATCCCAATTGACTTTTAGCGATGATTCCATTAGGAAAGATCGCGAAAGGGGTCAGGTGAAAACAGCACCCCTTTTCATCACAATTCGGGTCAGCCAACACTAGATCTGAAGGGTACACGTTGATGATGGGGCTACCATGAATGTCATCCCCTTTCCTATTGTGGAAAAATTGGGCTTGGTTGACTAGATCAAACCCACAATGATGTCAAGCCTGAGTTTGTTCAATGGGGCACGTGTCCTGGTGAAGGGAATAGTTCACATAGACTTCATGGCAAGGGATCAGTTCCCCACAAATGAAATGTTCATCATGGTTGAGGAAATGGGTTTAACCTGATCTTGGGGAGATCATGGTTAGTATAACTTAGGGCTATCTCTTCACCCATACACCAGGAAATCCACCTAGCATACACAGGTAGGGAGGTCGTGATCCATGGTGACAAAGTAGCAACACAAGCGATCAATAACATAGACATGGAGTAGGGCTCAGAGGTCATAACCTCTAAGAATGAAGCACCTGCTCACGCACACACTAACCACCCAATGGGAGAATCGGCCTAGCAGGCTGATTTCCAAAATGAAAGCATGTGGGTTGAGTTGCCCTTCCAATCAGGGGGGAACAATGTGAATGAGGGCCCTAGAAAAGCACCTCGGCCTTACACTCCACTCAACCCATGATGGTTCAAGAAGCAGTTACGCACAGTGTAGCAACGCCACTGCTTCTTGCCTAGTTGCCATCCCTTGTACATTCACCACCTTTTTCTTTGTTAACATCCTTTTTTCATGCTACGCTATGGCCCGAAACAGCCTAAAACTATGCTATGCTATGGCCAGAAATGGCCTAAAACTATGCTACGCTATGGCCCAAAATGACCTAAAACTATGCTACGCTATGGCCTTGATCAACATCAAATATTTTCTCTACAAGGCCTTGATTACTTAACTATCTTTTCCATTGCATGATCATTCCTACATCTTATCAATAAAGATACCAAAGAAAGTTGCAAAAAAAGTGGACAATCTTGCGTAACTTCAGTTTTTCTCTAAATTTTTGTTTGTAATTTCAATAATCATTTTTTCATATAATCTTTGAGTTTTTGTAATTAAATCTAAAGGGATACCATATTCATGATATTTTAACCATAGTTTTGTATGAGCTACTAAATTATATGAGTTTGCAAAATCAATAAAATAAATAAAAAAATTTCTACTAGCTATTTTTACAACTCCATGCTATATCTAAGAGTAACTAAGTGATGAATAGTGATGTGATTTTATCTAAAAACTATTTGATACCTTGCCTTGACTTGGTTAACTTCATCCCAAGAAGCACTTCCCACACATGTAATTGAAGATATGGCCTTGATCAACATCAAGTCCATATCTTCAATCTTATAGATCAAGGCCTTGTAGAGAAAATATTTGATGTTGATGGCATACTTCCCCTTCATCATGGCCATAATCGTAGCCCCCCTGATTAGAAATACCCAATGGACATTTTGTGGGAAAAAAATTATACATGAAAATTTTACACATAGTGTTCTAACCCAAGGATAGTTTTGATATCTTCAACTTAGCTTTATCCATATTAAAGGCCTTTAGCATGATCCTTGACCTAAGCTTGGGCTCCATCTTTTGGGTCCAAGGTCACTAATTAATTACTAGTTTATTTAGGAATTCTATAGCCCATCATATTTTCCATGTGAAAATAGCCATAAGAATCCTACCAATGAAGGTCATGGCATCATTAGTAGCAAGGTTTTGGTAGAATGTCTCTTTCTCCTAATACCATGTGAGAGGTTGGGTGATATAATCATAGAAGCCCATCTACAATAGTGAATCCTTGAGCTCAAGAGGACCAAGCTCAAGGAACTGATGATAGTTCTTTTCCTTATGAATGGATCCTTGATAGACATCATGAGCACCCACACCCTCATGGATGTCATCTACATTATTGTCATCATCTTCTACTAGTTCTTCCAACACTTACTTAGCCACCTACTATGCATGTACTCAACCTACAAATTAAGAACGTGACCACCTACCTATTGATCTACTTATGGGTGGAGGCCTTTCTAGAGTAGGGCTTGCAAGCTCTAGAATAGGATCTATAGATTCTAGATTTGGAGATCGAAGTTCTTCCCCGTCTTCCTCCTTAGGAACTAGTGGTTCATGCAAGAGCTAGCAAATAGAGGCCTAAGATTATTCAACCTTAGTCCTCCTTGGTTGATGAAGCTTGGATTGAAATCACCCCAACATGCTTAGTTATGAAATTTGCTAAAAATCAAGTTAGTTTCCCCTAGGCATCATACTATCATTTTAAGAATTGCACATGGAAGTAATAATAAATATAACACCTTGAGAAAAACTTAAAAAACATCATCATAACTGTTAAATTATGGCATGCATGGGTAAGAATGGATGGGGTAGAAATGTTTAAATAACTATCAAAAATATTAAATACATATCCAAAGTGATGTTTCTCCCACATGACTAAGTTACAAGACACCAGGATTGAACCACTACCAAAACACGAAGGACAAAAAGGCCTAAGAAGAATGCATGAAAAATATTACCAATATGCTTGTAGGGTTGAAATTTTAGTATATTTTTTCTTCTTTTATGATCCATGAAAGAAAATAAGAAAAAAAATTGAAAGAAAAACACCTAGCAATAGATTGGAACCCCTCCCCCTAACTTTATATAGGATGGTTAGCACAAGGATGCACTGGTGTAGGGTTATCAATGCCCCTACAATGACATAGATATGCATTAATGCACCCTTTCAAATAGGGATAATTCATCCAAATCTACCCTCCATGTCCCCTACTCATCTTGAACGTTTTTCAAAGCACCATTTAAGGCTCATACAGTGTCAAAATCACCCAAGATTAATGTTACAAGGCATATGAGGAGCAAAATAAGAAGAACATTATAAGCCTACCTTAGACAATATCATGGTTCATGGAAAAGAAGTCAATGGATCAATATGTACATTCATGAACCAAGGGCTAGATAAGAAGAGTTAGAATAGTAGGAGAATGACTATAGCACCAAGAATAACAAAATATAGATACAATATAGATGGATTGAATGAGTTTAGCATGGTCAAATATTGAAGCACAAAAACTTGATTCTTACATAAGTAGAAGGTCAATAAAGTGTCATATGCAATGCAGCCCTTACCATCATTAGGAGATTATATTTTGTTAAGTCACATATGATGTTTACCCACTAAGGATTCACAATTGAGTCCTCCTCAAAGAAAGTGCTTGCCTTATTGACCTTGTGAAACCTGTTGATGAGACACCCATGGATTCTCAACAACCAGTAAGACATTAGCTTCATGAATTTGTCCTCTTGGTTGAACATATATTTTCTTTTGTATTGCTCAATCAACTTCCTACCACACACAACCATGGACAAGAACAAGATAGAAGAGATGGAGAATTAATAATGGATGAGAAAGAGAAAGGAAGAGAGTGCAACATCACTAAATCCCTAGCCAACCATTTAATTAGCTCATGAAGCATAAAAGCACTACCTACATATCACAAGATATCTATTACCACATCCTTTCACTACTACTCATCCACACAATAGGGATCAAACTCCAAGTATCCCTTCCAAGCATCAAGTCAGATCTACTCAATCTAGTGCCATCTAGCCTTGATGTTCTATGGTCAAACCAAACCAAAGAAACAAGCTTCCAAACATCCAAAAGTTAAGATTTTTATTTTCTTTTCCTCAATCCATTCATCTATGCATGATTGGCTTCTTTAATTTTACTTTAGTAGAAATATTTCATCAATCCCCTTGGCTATACTAATAATTCCACATTTCGAGAAGAAGCATAATACCATGACCATTAATAGGAAATTTTCTAGATTTGAATATGATAAAGGCATGGATCAAGGATGGATATTGCTGATCCTTGGAATGAATTATTAGGAACTTGGATGAAAGAAATAATTAACATTGCCTAGGTTTACAAATAAAGAGACTTCTAGGTCTTCATGGCCATGGCTATGGATGAGCAAGATATTGTCTTAGACTACAATAGTGTGAGAAGTCAAGTAATCTAGATAATGTGTTAAACATGAGAAATGTTTACATAGGTGTAATTTCAATGACTATTTTGAATTTTGTGTGAGCAAGTATGAGATCAGTTTGAGTGGTAAACATACCAATTTTCACAACCAATAGCTTGAAAGTACCTTACTCTTCCCACCACCTCTTCACTCTTTTCTTGCTTCTTTTTTCTTTTCAAACTTTCTTTTGTGTTCTTTTCTTGTCATATTTCTTTTTATTTTGATCTTATTGAAAGAGGATGTTTGATAGAGCATGGGAATCATTGAAATATCATATCATCACCTAGAATCTTTAACTTGCATGGATATGAGAATCCATCAACTACCACATGCAATGCACAAGTTCATGAAATCAAAAACCTCTTCTAACGAGGGTGGCCAAGTAAGATATTACATATAGCTTGGTTTAATAACAATTATTAGACCCATTTAGTGGTCACAAGGATCCTCAATGATACATCCTTTTTATGCCAATGTCTAGGAGCACCTTTAGGATTCTGAAGCTCACACTCTAAGTTGTGGATCCATCACCTACCCATGATTCCAATAGCATTAGTTTCAATAGCTCATAATGTGATTCCCTACTTCCCACTAAATTTGAGCCTCATTCATTGGTGATGGACAAAATAAAGTGAATGGACGAATGTTTTTGCATGGACATTCAGTTGATCAAAGCTTTATGTTGAACTTGTTTGGCACTTTTACATCATCATCACATATGTAGCTCTTCCATTCATCATTGGCTTCTTACATGAGCATTCTTAGAGCTCCTAAACTAGCTTTTCCATACATAAACAAAAGCACTTCAAAAGAAAGAAAATTTTATAATTGATTATCCATTAGACTCAAAAAGTGAAAAATTCTAAGTATACCAATCCTTATTAACTACATGAATAGAAATAGTAGAAAAATAAAATTTTTGACATGGTGTGAGGCATGTATCCCCCACAACTAATCCATTCCTATTAATGGAAAAGTATCTGAGTGATAAATTGAGCATTAAGCATGCTCGGAGATGAAAGATGTTCATTAAAATGCACCAGGTTTTACCTCAAGGATGCTTAATCTAGGTTGTCTGAATGGCATGTGTCCATGATGCAATAAGACCAAGGAGGATCATAGGATATTCTCATATAGTACATCCTTTAATTCTTATTCCTTATACCAAGCTCAAGATGGAGTTCTTAAAAAACCAACCTAGCATTTGTAGTGCATAACCAAGCTCTTTCCATTATAACAGGAAGATCCTCTTCCACCTTATCTTCTAATATGAGGAACAAAAAATCAGTGAGATGTGACCAACCTACAAAAAATTGGTTACACTACATACATGTCCCATAAGTTAGCTAGCTTAAGTTGAATGTTGATACGCATGAGAGTGGGAAGCCCCCAATCAAGGTACTTCTCAAATGAAAACTCATGAACTAGAGTCACAAAGAGCTAGGCAACAATCCTTTTTACTGATCTTGATTTCCATCATGGGAATACTAGGATTTATTTGATTTTTGAGCAAACATTACTTTGCAACTACTTTAATTACCATCATAGACATAGGAATGGTAACAACATTGCCATCGGGTATCATCATGCTATCCCCACTAGACATAGCAATGAATCTCATCCCTAAAGTACATATCATTATTAAATTGTGATGTTGTCTATGTTGTCTATGTTGCATTTTAGCTCTGATGTCCTATCACACTATGCAACATAGATAGCATAGACACCTGGGAAATGCCTCTAGAACCTTCCAAGAGCTCCCAAAACTTGACATCAACCCTCATTTCAGCTCTGATGTCCTTCTAATGACCAAGATCAGTAGTTTGCTTTGCTTTTTCACCTCCCATTGATCCCCAAAATTGTCCCTACACTTGATCCTACTTGGAAGAGGGGGAAGATGTAGTCTTGGAGCGTAGGCTCCAAGTTGCATTTGTTTTGGCATTGTTTGTATGTACATGGTGGTCCTTCAGACTCTAACACATGCATTCTATGTAGTGTGGTCATAGTTTGGTAATTTCTAAGTCCTCATTCCTATCTTGCAAAGTGTTACACTTTGAGCTTAACACTTAGAGCTTGATATTTTGAGCATAACATGTCAGTGTGACTTGTTCATGCCCATGCTATGTGGGACCCAGGCCACATAGCATTCAATCCACATCTCATTTTAACCCTATCCCTATAAATACCTCAATAATTAGCATTTTAAGGGTTGATTAGCAAATCATTTTAAGCATCAAGCATTAGAGCACTGTTAGCATCTTCATCACTCCCGCACTTGACCACCTGAGCTTGACACCTAGCTAAGTACTGTGACATAGTCTTCCTCGTACCCACATAGCATGATGACTACAAACCTAGTAGCTTCAATCTCCTTTGTGGCTACTAGCACTATGTCTGTGATGTCCTAAAGACTGTGATCACACCACTACGCTACCCATATGCCTGTCTAACACTATGTACTAGCTTCAAACATTATTCAATTAAAAGTTGTGTGCTTCAATCTTCGAGTGGTGCATTTCTCACCTTTGAACTCTGGTTCTATATTCTCAACATTTGTTTCAAATTTCTTAGCATTTACTTTTTTGCAATTTCTTCTACTATCAATACGTATTCACATATTCATCTTACATTATGTTCTATTCTTGCTCATTGTCCTGACTCCTACATGAGTTCTATTTACAAATGGTTATTGTTACACCATGTAATTCCCTGTTTGATCAACCAGACTATTTAGGGAACCTCATTTTCATTTCTCCCAGCATGGCCCTCACATGAATTTGGGGTTAGGCTGTATGTCTGTAGACCTGTCGATGTTCCAGCCATCAACATTTTTGAACATCATAGTTTTTAGCACTAGAAGGAGGGCCTCTTGTTCCTTCTGTGTGCCACAGGTAGTCCCACATGCTTTCTGTACCCCTATGACTAGTAGTAAGCTAGCATAGACATAACACCCCTATGGACTTGCCACGGTAGTAGCTGGATCATAGGCCAGCATAGGAGTTGTCTACATTTTAGTTAGTTCAAATTGGTCCCAGTTGATGGTTCCCCTGGAACCCCATAGGATGGAAAGCCCAAACTGTTTACTTTGTCAAGCTCTAAGTGTTTTGTAGAGCATGACACCCCATGAGCATAATTGTCCCTTAGAGTGCTACAAGTGTAACATATGAGATAACCATCTTTTCAATGTTTCTCGACTTAGCCATTTTTTGCCTATTTTCTTTATAGTTTTCACACTTAGCCATTTTATCATAAATTTTCTGTACTCAAACATTTTGCAAGTATCTCTTTTTCTCACATCTTTTCTTACACAATGAAAATGAACCCTATTAATGCCTCAAGTGTTACCTTGAACTTGGAGTTAGCTCATCCCATGCAACACGTGGTAGACATTGAGCAACCACTTAGCCTAATGCGGCCTCAATGGTAGTCTCTTAGACTGTGACACTAGTCACCTAAACACACGATACTTGATGATGAATGATACAACTTTTTGTGTGAAAAAATTCAAGGGGGCCTACCATTGGACCACCAAGACATGGAAGAAAAGCATAGTTTTGAAATTATTCACCAAAATGGAAAAGAGTTCCTCCCTACCCCTGGCGTAGTCATACCGCTGACTAAATCTTTCAAATGGATTTTGAACCAACATATTAGGATGAGTGGGTCAAAAGAGTAGGATTCAGTATCCAACTATGATGAACCCCTGCAAGATGGGTAGGAGGAATTTGAGTCCCATTCCAACAATGGTGTCCCGCTTTATGTCTCAGCCTCACAATCTACATCTATATTTCTACCATACCAATTGTAGTCTTCTACCTCTTTTGAGGTAGCTATGACACTTTTGCAACCTAAAACTTCATTGGTGGTAGCTAGCCACCCAGTCCTATCTACACAATAGAACATAGGACCTTTTTCCCCTCTTCCCTTTGTCATTTCCTTGTAATTTGTTCAACCTTCACATCCAATGTCTATGATGCCAACGCTACCATATGTGCACACCATGCCCATATCATAGCCACAAATGAGTCACATTTCTATCATTCTAGCTATATTAATCCCACCACTGACAACAGCTCCAACCTTAACTACGTGGTGGGTAGCAACATCTTTACCTACTATTCAATTATCCCATATGCCACAGTAAACACAGCTACAAATGTACCAATCATCACATATGGCACAACCTACTATAGGACTGTGGGCTGCTTCAATGGCCCCACTGATAGTACAACTAATGCAACCCTCTACAACATTCCCAAGTTTGGACCAAGCATTCTGGCTTATTCAAACCCTCACCAAGGAGGTCAGGCGGCTTAAAGTAGCCAACTCAGAGATAGTCCATGTAATAGACTTCTCTCCGGATGATCCCATTAGCCTCATTGTTCCTCCGCTCACACTACCTCCTAGGGTCCAACATCCCTAATTTATGAAATACAATGTGAGGGTGACCCAAATGCCCACTTAGTCACTTTTCGTTCTGAGTCCTTATTACTATAAGCATGGCCACATGTGGTTATCCATGTCTTTTCCATGTCTTTGACTAGCAAAGCTTTAGATTGGTATTGCATGCTTTCTTGAGCATCCGTTTCAACTCTAGAGGAGTTTCTAAGCTAGTTTGTAACCCACTTCAAGTATAACTTAAAGTCAAAAACCATGCTAGACCAGCTCATGAATGTTAAGCAAGAAGTGCTAGAGCCAATGAAAAAATTCATAAAACATTGGAGTGCCTTTCTAAATGACATTCGTGAGCCAATCACTGAAACCCACTTGCTGGCCATTTTTAAAGGTGTAGTAAATGATTTCATTAAATCAAAGCTATAATATTTATCCCCATGCTCCCTTAGCCAAGCTTTTGCTCAAACAAAGATCATATAGGATGCGATAGAGGCCAGCAAGGACTTGGCTTACATAGCCTACAAGAATGCACATGCAAAGAGAGAAAAGGAAAAGGGAAAATCCACAACAACCACTATGGTGGCTATGGCTGATGAAGCCAAGCCCAACAACAATAGGCAAGTGGCTAAGGCACCTAAGGCCCTAGCCAATACTAGCAAAATATTGGGTTCTGGTAATGCAGGAACCAACCAACCTGCATCATTAGTGGCCATGGGGCAAGCTTCCTTAAGGCCAAAATTTAAGTGCAATGATCTCTCAAAATACACCTCTTAAGGCCAAAATTTAAGTGCAATAATCTCTCAAAATATGCCTCTTTGTCGATCAAGCTATCAGAGCTTTTGGACCAATTACTTAGTACTGGGTGCATTCGGCATAAGCAAATGTTAGAGGATGATCGTAAATGCCACAAGAGGTACTGTGAGGTCCTCTAAGACCCCTCTATGGCTATGCCTAATGAGCCTCCAATACCCACCAGTACCCAAAAATTATAGGTTGGATCGGTTCTGTAACTACCATCAATGCATGGCCATGACACAGATTACTACCTAGTGCTGAAGGATGATATCTAACACATGATTGATCAAGGCAAGCTCGTCCTTAATGAAAGTAATCCTATCCAACTAGAGAACCAGTCCATGAACATCTATAAGAATCCATTAAACACTAGCAGTGCAGGATATATCATTAATGCTATCATCATTGATGATGATGCAAAGCCAATACATGAACCATTTATGGTCCGAGTGCCTTCCAGTGATGTTGAAGCTTTAGCATCAAATAGCCCACAAGCCCCTTTCATCATCAAGGCATCATCTCAGGTGCCTGTAACACCCTTCATGGTTAGGGCCCTGTGGCACTTTGCGACAACAACCTAGACACCTTTTGTCATAAGGATGCCAAAACGTGTAGATCCCCCATTTGCCTAGGATCCGATGGTGGGGACTACATCGCAACCTACCCTCCCAAAGAGACGTGATGAGCATTTGGTCGATAAGATGGCTAGGAAATGCATTGAACTAGGTCCCCCTAAGCCTACCCCCTTGTCAGCAGTTCCCATGGCCCTATCGTCTAAGGTCACCAACACAGACATGCACATTCAACAAGGAACCACCAAGGCTCAAAGGCCCATTGCCCATCCAAAAGCAAAGTCTCCTCCTCCTTGAAAAATCCATCTCTTAGGGCATATGGAGGAGATAGAGACCATCAAAAAACTAGATGGTCAAAAATATTTTCTAGATGCACTCACACAGGTCAAGTAGACTCTAAAACAAAAGAATATAACTTTGAGCCAATACAATCTAATTATGACCTCCCCTGCCCATTTTGAAGCATTGGTTCGCATGTTGGCATCCATTCCTATTAAGGAAGACATGCCAGTAGAGGAAAAGGCTATCCATGTCATAATGCTTCAGCCTGCAACTGGAGAACCAAGGTCAGCACTTTTGACCTTTCGTGATGAAGCCATCAAAGCTGACCTCGAGAAGGGTCAAGTAACTACTATGCCTATGTTCATAACAATTTGTGTAGGTTAGTATAAGATTCGTAGGGTGCATGTCGATGATGGGGCAGCAACCAACATTATTCCATTCTCCATTGTCGATAAGCTTGGCTTGGTGGATCATGTTAGGACAACAACAATGACCTATTTAAAATCCTTCAATGGAGCACGCGTGGTTGTCAAGGGGACAGTCATGATTGATTTCATGGTAGGTGAGTAATTCCCCACTAGCATAGAGTTCATCGTGGTTGAAGAGATGCCTGGATTCAACCTAATCCTAGGAAGATCTTGGTTAGTCCAACTAAGGATTGTCTCTTCACCAATCCACCAAGAGATCTGCTTACCTTATCAGGGTGGAGAAGTGGTGATATTTGGTAACAACATAGCCCCTCAAAACATCAACAATGTAGACACTGAGCAAGGGTCAGAGGTAGAGGTCTCTAAAGATAAACCACCTATTTGCAATGAGAGTCAATGTTGTTTAGCCAATGAACCAAGCAAAGTGAGCAATCTCCATGAGGAAGCTCTTTGGGTGGAATTGCCCTTCTCTATGGCAAACGATGACCTAGGGGAGTATTTCCTTGTGCCTTCTAGGCCTTACACACTTATTAACCCACATTGGGTTAGGAAACATCTACATGATTAGGGCATGTCCCTAACTTGCTTACCTGTCTAACTTGTCTTTAGCCCCTTTTGTTTCTATAGTTTCAATTTGCATTATGTTTACTTCTTGCATTAGTTATCCTTTCATTTAGCTACAAAAAAAAATAAAACAAAATAAAAAGAAGAGAAGTGGGGCCCGAAATGGCCTTAAACTATCGCATGGCCTAAAATGGCCTTAAACTAGTGATGGCCTAAAATGGCCTTCAGCTATCGCATGACTTGCCAAGGCCTAAAACTGGCAACTAACTTCCTTTTACATGATGGCCCAAAATGCATTAAACTAGCAATGGCCTGAAATGGCCTTAAACTATTGATGGCCCACAATGGCCTTAAACTAGCAGTGCATGGGGCTCACAAGGGGCCTAATTACATCAAAAAAAATCCAAAGTGAGATTAACTAAAATACAAGTTAAAATGATACCACCAGAGATCAATACATAAACAAAATAAATATCATGCCTTTCATTAAATCATAAACAAAATACATAGTCTAGGATTACATCCATATCAAAAGATACAAAAATTGCCTAACAATAGGGCTACATCTCAAATTTTTTAAATGTGTATTAATGGGAAACTATGACTCTTCCCTTCCATCTTTATTTTCTACTCTGTTGGGTCCTGTGTCTTCACCTGGATCCTACATAAAATAAAAAAAATGATAAACCAATCAATAAAGAGGATAACATGTAAAATTTTTATGAAATGAATAGAAATAAAGTAAATTTAACCAACCTAAGATGGGCCTGCATCCATGTCTAGGGACATCCTATTGAGGCTAGCCTCTAGGTGTCAAGGGATTTCCTCCTCTATCATGTGTGTCCAATCCTCCTCTCCCAAATCAATGCCTACGATGGTCTCCCCTTTCTCCATGTCCATTCATACAAGTGGCCCTGGAGAAAATGTGGCAGATGTAACCTCTTTGGAAGGAACAACAATTTCCCTCTCTGGGGACTCACTAACCACCAGGTCTTTTACAAACCTGTTGTAAGCCTATGTCGCACTGATGGCATCAAGTAATATTTCACAACCTCGACACTTCACAGAATCATCCTTGTATTTCTTAAGATAGGCTGCACATTCCATCTTGTAATGGTACTTGTGATTTTTCTGAGTCTATTCCCAGTCATATACTTTGACACTGTAGTCCTTCTAGTCTTGGTTCTTCCAAGCCAAGAGGTCCATATGCAAGCGCTACTCAATAACCTCATGAGTAGCCTCATTCCTGCCCTTGATAGTTGACCAATACCTGGCATAGTCAATCACAGTCGTAGGCCAGCTACTTTCTAATTTACTGTCAGCCACCAAGAAGTTGTACCATGACTGCAAATCTTCTAGTTGAGCTACCTAATTCACCTTCTACTCTCGGAGCTCTTGTACTTGTTTCTAGAGCTTCTCATTCATGCACCTAGACTCCCACAATGATCATGCTGAGTGTAGTGCACACTTTCTTGCCTCTTCATATATACGATGAGGCACCTATTCTACCTCAAGACGGAACTCAGGTACAACATCAACTTGGACTGCTCTTCATGGGTCCCACTTGAGTCATGAGCTTGTTACACCAAAAAAAAAGAAAAATATTAGTCGTGAAACAAAGGCCAAAAAAACTACAAAAAAAACAACAATGTAAACATACCTATCTCAGGATCTTTCTATTTCAAGTAGTCAATCATGTTGTCCACTATGCCTTGCATAAAGGCAAACTTATCTAGATTTTCCACCCATGGTTGTGAGTAGAAAGTGGCCATAGATTCAAGATGCTTAGCAGAAGCATCACTTGCTATAAGATATAGCATGTCAACATCATCAAAAAAAATATAAAATATAAAAATGATGTAAAAAGAAAGAAGAAGAAGAAGGAGAGGAAAAGCATAATGAAAATGATAGTGTAAAGCTCCTACCCAACAAACCCTCAGGGGTGAGAGTGGGGGGATCACCCATCTACATGCCTTCAAACAGGCAATCAAACTCATTGTCTTCAAATTGCAGCCCCTCCTCTTCAAGCTACCTCAAGATTAGCGATGTCTTCATTTGTCATGTGTCCCTCGGGCTA
>MNCI01024433.1:17998-33542 GCA_015680685.1 Gnetum montanum | reverse complement strand
ATAATATACTAAATAATGTATACTTACTGGCAAACTCTAATCATGAATCATTAAGTCTGAGGTGTAGCTTCTTTCCCCTTTCTTCAATTTCACGCATGGGCTCCTCTATGGGATGAGGCTTCTTGATCTGCATCTTCAATATCACCATCTCAGCGATGAGTCATGCCCCCATCACTATGTTGCCTATGTTGGTGGGAGGAGCCTCTTTAACACTATCACGCATACGGTAGGATGGCCCTGCATGGCCCTTAGTGGTTACTAAAAAGGACTCACCAATAGCCTTTGGGAGGTCCTATGATCATGTTGTGTAGAATAAATGGCATATCCATGGCTTGGATATCTAGGTGTGATCTTGCACCATCCATAGCCCATTTTCATGCACCACCAAGAATTTTGCAAACCTTTGCATGCACACTATGAAGAAGGTGAAATGTACATGAAAGCATGCCTCGAGGTTGCCGTGAAGTTTGATTATTTTGGCTCGTAGACCATTGATAAGGTATTTGACCCAGTTATATTATGTCCCTTCCTCTATCACATCCCTCATAACCTAAGCCTACCCTACCCCAAGGACCTTTTCTTGGGAAAGCAGCTTAGAAAATGAATGAGCTCAGAAGATGGGATAGAGGTGTTAGGTCTCCAATAATTTTACCTGCCTCATGGGTATACCCTTTCAACCTTTCTCAGTGACCAACCACTCTTCAATGTCCACTCTATGGTTTAGCTCCTTGTTGGTCTTCTCACCTATAGGTAAACCTTCAAAGGGGACACCAAAGAGATTCAAAAAGAGATCATCTGTGATCTCAAAGACCACTCGCACATTGTGAACACATGTGTAGAAATGGTTGGCACTCTCCGTGAAAGAGTCAACAAGGGCAATCATCTCCACCATTGGGATACTTTGGTTCATAGCCAAGAATAGGTCCAAGAGCCCAACTTGTTGAGGATTTTAGGTTATCTTTGCTGGGGCCTTGTGGCACAACCAACATTGCGAATTGTTAACATCACCATACTTGAAAAAAAGATTGACCTTAGTACATCCTAAGACAATCACTATGACCTCCCTGGACTTGGCTATATCTGTAGTAAACAAAAGTAGAATAATCAACATGATGAAAATGTAAAAATAAAAAATGCATGAAAATAAATAGGTGACACAACTTACCTGGCACAAACGGTATGGGGAATGGTGGTACTAGGACTAAAACCTCTTCTACACTGGGTATTCGAGATGTCCACTCAACATCCAACTAGTTGAGATTCCAACACTTCACAAAGGATTTGCAGTATCTAGTAGGATAATTTGTCATATCTGCTCCAATTTTTCCTATAACACTAGCACACATGTTCTTAGTAGATGAGAACTCTTGTAGGGCTATTTCAACTAGGGTTAATATCCCTTCTCCATCGTGAAGGCCATTTTCATCAACAGAAAATTTGGCAATAAGCAAAAAAGTAGTCATGAGATAAAAGAAAAGAAAAGAGAGAGAAGAAGAAGGAAAATCACAATAAGGCTCACCCTCTAGTGTAGTAAATTATTCCAAGTGGATTCTAGAAGCTCGTGTGCACACAGTAGGCAAGGAATACTGTGTTGTATTTATGGTAACACTGGAACTTAGGCATCTCCCAAATCCAAGACAAGAGCTTGAGGCCTTTCGGGCCTTGGCTTGAGCTTCCTACCCCTTCGCCTTCAACAAGTTCATTTGACATGAATTTCAAAATTCCTCTGTTTGCCCCAAGCAACAATGTCTTGACTAGGACACTTGCTGCTTCAGCAGACAAGTGTGACCATATGATCACACTGAAGTGACAAAGTAGGAATTCTAAGAATTCCTATGCACCCTCCCAAAACGAGACCACTTGGTATCCTATGCACACATGTGGTGCAGGGACATTTGACATGGGATCACTCATACAACACAAGATCCCTACTAGTTCCACCACAATGAGGGCAATTTTCAGTAGGACCCTACAATTCCACAGTAACAAAAGCAGTAGTATTGGAAAAGGGTAACAAAAACAACAAAAGTAACAAATAAATGATGCATGAAATAATATTAAGTAACATAAAAAGAAAAACTAATGCTTACAAGTTGTACAATATTAAAAAGAACTAAAAACGTTTCTAACCATTGGTCATGCTACCCACAAAGTGTGACACTTTTCAAAGCAAAATTTTTTCTAAGTGTTTAAGAGTGTGAAAACTATGGAACAACTGGCAAAAAATTTGAAAAATTTTCTAAGTGTTGGTCAAATTGCCAAGGAGCATGACACCTGCAGAGTTATCGACAAAAAAGTTGCACAAATTTTTCAAGTGTTAGTCATGCTCCCAGGAAGCATGACAACTGTAAAATAACTAGCAAAAAATTTGAAAAGTTTTCCTAGTATTGGTCATGCTACTAGGGAGCATGCAATTGCAGAATTACTAGAAAAAAGTTGTAAACATTTTCCAAGTGTTGATCATGCTCCAAGGGAGTGTGAAAATTGCAGAATGTGCGAAATTTTTCAAACGTTAAACATAGCAATACCAAAATTTTTCTAACTTTTGGTCACACTCTCAAGGATGCCCAGATCTTGACCCCCTCAACTGAGCCCTATCCCACAATGTAGGATATCAAGAAAAAAAATCTTTATCCTATGCTGTGATGCAGGATACCTGTGGAACCTCTATCCTATCCCACGACGTGAAACACACAAAAAACCCCTATCCCATCCCACTGTGTAGAACACTTAGGAAACCCTTCTTACATGACATGGGATGCAAGGCACCCAAAACCCTCATAATGCACTATGCTAATACTACATGTAAAACCTCTGCTCCGTTCCACAATGCAGGGTGTTACAAAAAACCTCACCCGATCCCACGACGCTGAACACTTAGAAATCCTTGCCAAAACCCTTGCCTAGTGCTGCAGTGCAAGCTATCTTCAAACCCTTGACATCAAAACAAAAGAAAAAATGGGGTAAGAAAAGGAAAGAAAGTAAGATCCATGGTGCACATTCCCTCCCTAGCTATGGCACAGTGGTTGTGGTAGCAATGGTAGTGGCAATGATCCTTGCTCATAGCAAGCCATTTCTCAAACCCCCAAAACCCAAAGCCAAACATGTGGAAAGCAGGAAGGAATGAAAAATCATGAGTGGAGCATGATGACCTACATGACAGATAGCATCTCTTGGCACTCCTCAATGCATGCCCTAGGAAGACATTGTAGGGTGTGCTCACCTTTGTCAATGTTGGCATGGCTAGGGTTTCTACGCTTGCTCTTGCATGCCATCTTCTATTGTCACTCTCTGGCTTTCCTCTAGTGGCCACTACGCTATGTCATAGATGTGCTACGCTCAGATGACTATTTGCTCTAACAATGAAAATTATAGGTTTACGATGGGTAAAACCTATATTTATACCCTTCAGGGTCAAGTGACACATCACCCCTCTGAGACATCCCATGTCTTGTGCATAACGCGGAATGCTCCATGTCTTGTGCATAACGCGGAATGCTCCATGTCTTGTGCATAACGTGGAATGTCCCATGTCCCATGTAGCATAACACCTAGAGTTAGAAAACTTTTCTAAATTTTTCAGCTTCTTACACTTAAAATTATTTTTTTTTGCATTTTTTGTTTGCTCGATAAACATTCAACTTGGTCCCATGTCCAAACCTTTCAAGCCCTGCTTAGACTTGCACCCCACGCATAGTCTATCATCTACTGTGACCTTAAACTGGGAATTTTGTGACCAATCAAGGCCTCAGGAAAGAACACAAAATAATAATAATAAAATGTATATGAATAAATCACTTTAGATACTACATGGTTAATTTTCATAGCATTGTCTTCCTTATTTTATGCACTTTGCTTTATTAAAATAGGTGCCACTTGACATTTTTTTGGTTATTTTGCATGATATCTTGAAAAATGATTGCATACAAGAGTCTTCATTCATACTTAGCCTTGACTGGACCTTATGGAAAATTCATGAGATGTACAAACACAAAACTTTTAAACTTCAAACTACTTACCTATAACACCAACATAGCATCCCTAAAGATGTCACTAGATTGGCCAAAACATCTAGTTTGAGCTCTAGACTTAGAAGCAGATGACGTGACCAAGGATCCCCTCATAGAAGTCCCTATAACAACATGCAAAGGTGAGGCAAAAACATTGAAACTTAGTTCCTTGCTAGAGCCTCAAATCCAACAGAGCATCTCTAAAGTCCTTAATGATAATGTCAAGTCGTTTGCATGGTCCTACGAGGACATGCCAAGCTTAGACCCATGTATAATACAACATAACATTATCCTAGATCCACATGTTAAACCAATTAAACAAAAGGCTCATCAAATCAAGCCTGAGGTCATGTTGGCCATCCGTGATGAGATTTCTAATCTTTACAAAGCCAGTTTCATCCAAGTAGTTAACTATGTAGACTGGGTTTTCAACATCATAGTTGTCCCCTAGAAAAATGAAGGTATACACATTTGTGTAGACTTCTAAGACCTAAACAAGGAAATCATTAAAGATGATTTCTCATTTCCTAGTATTGACCAACTCTTCAACACTACGGCCGGTCATGCCTTGTTGTCCTTCATGGATGGGTTCTCGAGGTACAACCAAATTCGCATCAACCCAAAGCACCAGCTTACCACTACTTTCATGACCCCTTGGGGTACATTTTATTATACAATGATGTCCTTTAGACTAAATAATTCAGGAGAAACATATCAACGTGCAATGACATACATCTTTAGCAACTATTTGTTAGAATTGCTCAATGACTACATTGATGACATAGCGATTAAGTCCAAAATGGCTCATGACCACACAAATGACTTGGACCGTGTCCTTAAATGTTGTCATAGACATGAACTTAGGCTTAATCCCAAAAATTATGTCTTTGGCATTAAAATTTGTCACATGTTAGGCTTTGTGGTATCAAAAAGAGGAATACACATAGACCCTAACAAGGTCAAGGATATCACCAACTTGGTGCCACCAGCAAACCTTAAGGAGTTACATGGGTTACAAGGTAGGATACAATTCATACATAGGTTTATTGCAATATTGATTGATAAGTTACAACCAATGCAACATTTACTCAAAAAAGGGATCAACTTTGAGTGGATAGCTTAAAGCCAAGAGGCATTTGATAACCTGAAAAAGAAGTTGGTTTAACTTCCAATAGTCTATCCTTCACAAAGAGATAAGCCTTTCTACATTTACCTTGCAACCTCAAACATGTCCATTACTTCCTTACTTTGTCAAAAGTGAGACAATGGCTCCAAGGTTCCTATTTATTACTTAAGCCATGCATTAGTAGCACACGAGGTAAACTATAACGATGTGGAGAAAAATTTTCTTACCTTAGTCTTTGCACTTAAAAAGTGGAGACACTACATTTTTCATAGTCAAGTCAATGTCATATACAAGAGCAATGTACATAGGAATATTACAACAAACATATATGAAAGTAGTAGAATAGCAAGGTGGAAGGAAATAACCGCAAAGTTTGACCTGCACTACATAGCGCAGGCATCCACAAAAGGTTAAGCAATAGCTGCACAACTCATGGCTTCACCCATAGATGATCAAGCAAGAATAGATCCAAAATTCCTAGATGAGCATGTCAATAGTATAAGCCAAGTACCTGAAAATTTCAAAGTCATTTTACACTTTGATGTTGCTTTGACCACACAAGGTGGTAGTGCTGCTACTATTATCACATTCCCCTGCGGGGAAATATGACCCTTCACATACCACTTTGCATTTCTTTGTACAAACAATGTGGTAGAGTATGAAGGTCTCCTTAGAGGCATCTTAGTTGCTCAAGAGTTAGGAATTCAAAACATAGCAGTCCAAGGCGATTCGTAGCTAGTTATTAACTAAGTTACAAATGTGTATGCTTGTAAGGCACAACATCTACAACCTTACTGTGATTTGGCAAAAACACTTGCTTAAACAATTTGAAAGCATAGATGTCCAACATATCCGATATAATAAAAACACCATAGTTGATGCACTAGCTACATTAGCCTTAAGCATAGCGCCAAACATGTTTTCCACTTTTCCCTCTTCAATAGTGGACTACACTGAACCTATAATTCATACAACAAGCATCGCATTCATAAGTAAAGCTCACGCCCAAGAGTGGTATGATGATATTCAAGCATACCTATAACAGGGAGAGGACCCAAAAAACTTAACATTTGCCCAAAAGGATGTAGTATGAAAATAATCACGATAGTACATCCTCATAGGTGACAATACCTTATGTCGTAGATCCTATGATTGAATACTGTTAACTTGTGTTAGTGGTAGTAAATCACAAAAGATCATTGACCAAGTCCATGAAGGACTATGTGGGGGTCATATAGTTCCTAGGGCAATGGTAGCAAAAATCAAATGTCTAGACTATTACTAGCCTTATATGGAGTGTGATTACGTCTCCAAGGTTAGGACATGTGAGATATGTTAGCAACATGGGAATCAAATGTATGTGTCACCTACTAAATTACATACTACACAAATCACGTGGCCATTTCAATGTTGGAGGTTGAACATCATAGGGCCTATAACATCTAACTCTTCCACAAGACATAGCTTCATCATTACTGCAACTAAGTATTTCACAAAGTGGGTTGAAGCTATTCCCCTTAGGAAGACAACATCCTGGCAAGTTTGCAAATTCATTCTTGACAACATAGTGAGCTGGTTTGGTCCTCCCATGACTATAGTCATAGAAAATGGTCCACAATTTAGCAATGTAGAAACCAAAGCCTTCTATGAAAACCTTAGCATCAAACACTCTTTCTAGTCCCCATACTACCCCTAGGCAAACGGTCAAGTGGAGGCTACAAACAAGGTCATCATCAATCTCCTAAAGAGAATGCTTAACAATAGCAAGTGATGATGGCAAAAATAATTAGTTTACGCACTATGGGCCTACCACATGACATGCAGAACTGTGATAGGTAAAATGCCATATAGTCTTATGTATAGATCTGAAGTAGTATTGCCTCTTGAATTGCAGGTCCCATCACTCCATATGATCCTCTCAAGCTTCATTGATGAAGTTTAGAACAACGAGTTGAGAACCATCGACCTCAACTCTATAGAGGAGGAGCACATCCAAATACTTAATTGCATAGAGTGGTACCAAGAGAGGTAATGGCAAAAAGCACCATCACAATAAGCATCAACTCTCAATCAAGAAAGAGGACTTTGTCCTCAAGGTCATCCACAAACCCGTGAACAAATTCTCAACCAATTGGGAAGGTCATTTCTTGGTCACAAAGACGTACAACAACAAAACCTTTAATCTTGCTAATCTAGATGGCAATGAGTTTGCTAATTCTATTAACCACTCGTACTTGAAGCCGTATTACACCTAACATGCAATACCACATTGATGACACAAGCAAGGTAAGCAAACATCCGCTATGACGTTAAATTGGCACAACAGTTTGCTATGACATTAAACTGGCACAGAACATCCTTAGGCTATGACATTAAACTAGCATCCACAGCATGGTCCACTATGATCTTAAATTTGCCATCTACCATCCTTTATGATGTTAAACTGGCATAGAACATCCTTGGGCTATGACGTTAAACTATCACACACAGCATGGCCTGTTATGACCTTAAACTAGTCATCCACTATCCGCTATGACATTAAACTACCATAGAACGTCCTTGGGCTATGATGTTAAATTGGCACCCACAACATGATCTACTATGACCTTAAACTAGACATCCACTATCTGATACAACGTTAAACTAGCGCAATGGTCTGCTAGGACCTTAAACTAGCGTATCATGATCTACCCAAATCTTAAACTAGGAACATGATTTGCTGGGACCTTAAACTAGCATAATAGGCAGTCTACCAAGACCTAAAACTAGATTTGCAGTTTAGCACCTACAGTTCAACATACATAGTTCTGTGGACAAGCAAGCGAGAATACTTCCAATCTTCCATTGCCTATCCACACCTCTCAGGTAGGATAGGGTGGGGCATTGTAGTTCTAGAATGAAGTTTAGATTGTCAAGAAAAAACCCTCTAGGACATTTGCAACGTCACCATCCCTGACATCTCACTAATCTTCCAAAGATGCTATTTGACATCTTGCTGACCTTTCGAAGCTACCATCACCACCACCAATTATTTTGGCTATAGCTCACACTGTCAACAGCACTTGCTAGAGTGCCAGTAGTACTATGGCCTAGGCACAGCACTGCCATCCTCCAACCCTCACCATCACCTGAGCTTGGAAGAACATCCAGCAACACAATTCTCTACCCTATGGCTAGGTTTCCTAGCTCCTACATTCAGTGAGAACTCATGAGAACTTGCATCACCATTACCTCTAGCCACTGAAGTGCTCACTTTTGGTGTGGCTACCGGAGCTTTCTAGCCTACCACCACTAACACCTGCACTAGCCTTTCTACTTTAGACATTGCATGCAACTGACGTAGCATTCACAGCCCTCATAATGCCTACACAAGCAAGAATTTTCCCTCATCTCACATGTTGGTTGTTTTTATTTTTTCTGTGTTGTGTTTGCAGGATGAATCCTAGATGGCATCATTCAAGGGTGCATTTCATCATGATAGCAAGGCACTGCATTGTTCTAATGTTTCCACTTTGGCTTACCTAGCTACTTAAGAGTGCACATTCCTACTATCCCCTCAACCAAAATAACCTCTACCTCTTGATCTTGCAATCTCTCACATCCCTTACAAGCTTCCCCAATGCACATGAAACCCTTTCTTGCAATTAGTCGTTGAACCCATGAAGGACATAACACAAATCATCCCATGAGGAGCCTTTGTGGTTTGGTCAAAGCCCCAAATGAATGTAACACAACTCATTCGAAGGAGGAAACACCCATTCTACAGATGTAATGCAGTTTCCTCTAAGCAAATGTTGGCATACAATTCACCCAGCAACACAAAAGTAAGTAAAAAATGAAATAGAAAAAAAGAAGGGAAAATATATATATATATAAGAGAAAGAAAAAAATGAAGAGAAAGGGGAAAGAAAATGGGACAAGACAAGTGACCAAGTCAAATGGCACATTTTCTATTTCATAACCAATCTGGCCTTAGATTGACTATCTCACAAGCACTCCGACAAGAGGTCAAAATCCAAAGGGTAGGCCACCTCCACATGCTAACTCCCTCACAAGCACTTTGACAAGGGATCATGCTTTGGCAACAAGCCATCGTGGCATTGCATCCCACAGCTATCCTCTCCATCCATTGTCCCTTGACCCATCTCTCTAAACTATTCCTTATCACACCTCATTGCCTTGGCACTCTCAAGTATAGTGAAGCATTGTCCAAGAAGACATTGATGAATGGTGTTGGTTCCATGTTCATCATGGTGTTTCATATTCTTTGTCGACATCTCTTAGGCTAGTTCTCCAGACATCAACAAAGAGGGGCCAATGAAACACCACCAACTTTGGGCTCTTGTAGTTCAATGGCAGATTTATCTAAGTGTTACAACTTGGGAAAATTTTTTCTAAGTCCGATATCTATGTTGTGCAGTGTAGATAGCATATCACATTGGGAGTCCTATTTTTTGCAAAAATTTTCTAAGTCCTCCTGCTATGCTCCATAGCACAGCCAGCGTAGCACACACTTCCATGACCAATCTGCACACATGTTAAGCCATAAGTGGTCAAGGTCTGCTGGGGATGGACCTAACAGTTTGGAAAATTTCCTATCTCTTGGACTATCAAGCTCGCTATGCTCTTTAGCTTGCCTAGGTTGACACATGTCCTAGTCACTAGTTTACCCAAGTACTAGGCTAGAGGCTATCAAAGGTGATTAGCATGGAAAACATAGTTTGGTAAATTTTCTATTTTTTCGGTCTGTTACGCTCTACTAAATTGCATAGCATAGCTAGCATGACATAGGTTTTAGCACCAAATTTTTCTAAGTGTTGAATAAGAAATATGTCAAGCTTTCTAGACATGGAAGATGCATTTGGCAATTTTCTAACTTCCAAGGTTGCCTATCCTACTATACCCCAGAGTGTAGTCAATGTGCCATGAAGAAACATTGCAAATTTTGGCAAAATTCATCAAAGTACTTGTGCTATGGTCTACTACACTGCACAGCATAAACAGCGTGATAGGTTAAAATCAACAAAAATTTTCTAAGTTTTCATGCTATGCTCCATCACGCTATGCAGCATAGATAACATGACACTTGGGAGATGCCTCCAAAATCTCCTAGGAGCTCCTAGAACTCGACATTGATCTTTATTTTAGCTTTAATGTCCTTTCAACAAGATCAATAGTTTTCTTTGCTTTTGCACCTCCCATTGATCCCCAAAATTATCCCTATGCTTGATCCTACTCAGAATAGGAGGAAGACATAGTCCTAGAGCATAGGCTCCAAGTTGCATTTGTTTTGACATTGTTTGTAGGTACATGGTGGTCCTTCAGACTCTAGCACATGCAATCTATGTGGTCTTGTCATAGTTTAGTAGTTTCTAAGTTCCCATTCCTATCTTGCAGAGCATTACACTTTGAGCTTAACACTTTGAGCTTAACATTTTGAGCATAACATGTTAGCATGACTTGTTCATGCCCATGCTACATGGAACCTAGGCCACGTGGCATCCAATTCACATCTCATGTCAACCCTAGCCCTATAAATACCCCAATAATCAACATTTTAAGGGTTTTTCAGCAAATCATTTTAAGCATCAAGCATTAGAGCACTCTTAGCATCTTCCTCACTACTACACTTAACCACCTGAGCTAGACACCTTGCTAAGTACTGTGACATAGTCTTCCTCATACCCACACAACATGATGACTACAAACCCAATAGGTTCAGCCTCCTTTGTGACTACCAGCACCACGTCCATGATGTCCTAGAGACTATGACCGCACTGCTACACTACCCCTATGCCTGTCTAATGCTATGTACTAGCTTCAAACATTATTCAATTAAAAGTTGCATGCTCTGACCTTTGGGCAGTGCATTTCTTCACCTTTGAATTCTAGTTCTATATTCTCAACATTTTTTTCAAATTTCTTAGCATTTACTTTTTTGTGCTTGCTTCTACTATTAATACGTATTCACATATTCATGTTATGTTATGTTCTATTCTTGCTCGTTGTCCTAGATCCTGCATGAGGCTCACTAAAAACTCTATTTACAAATGGTTATTGTTACACCATGTAAGTCCCTATCTGATTGACTAGACCATTCAAGGCACCTCATTTCTATTTCTCCCAACATGGCCCTAGCATAGATTCAAGGTTAGGCTGTACGTCCGCGAACCTATCGGTGTTCCAACCATCGACGTTTTCGGATGTCACAATCTAAAACTTCGATCTACAACTAAATCAATAGATGTTTGGTAATATTTCCTAGACCTGTGGATAGAAATAGGATCAATACCATATGAAATATTACATTATTTATCTTTCCTTAGTAACGGTTGACTAGGTATCCCACCTTAAATGGGATCAAGAAGTAGAAGCTACTATTGCTGTTGTTACTAGGAAGCTTGGTTAGTAGGATTACTAGGAATAAGCAATTACTGTTGAGATATCATCATTGAAGTTTCATATGTACCTACCATTGCATCATAGAAATAAAGATTAGGTGGAGGAACCATTTGTTTTTGCATTGGAGTAGGAAGATTCCATGGAGCAGCATCCCAAGGATTTGAAGTTTGTCACTATTGGTACTACTACATGGGCTTTAGATAAGCACCACTTGGATAGTATGCACATCCAAGGTATGAGGTTCTCCTTGTTTGCTTCTTGAAAAATATAGGATTCAAATGTATCCTAGATCGTCCCAACTTACCAATCATGTAAGCCATGGTAGGGCAGCACTAAGAATCATGAGAGTCTATGCGATATTTATAAGGCCCTCATCATTCGAGAAGGATGTGAAAGTCTCATTTGAATCTTCTTGAATGCTATTGGAGTTAGAGAGCTTTCTCTTACCCTTACCATCATAACTTTCTTTTGTTCATTTGGTACAATTGGGTTGGTTGCAACTTCAACCATCTTACCCTCAATGTCCTTGAGAGTTGTGATAATCTTATTGTCCATTGCATCCCAGACTCGATCCACATAGTGGGCCAAGTTTGTCAAGGCTTTGTATATTCTAACATGATCCTATGTAAGAACCTTAACTATAGTAGGAGGTTCAACAGTACCTTCAATATTTTTAACCTCCTACCAGCATGATGGATTGTGATTATGCTCCTCAATTGATTGTTGTTTCTATCATTCTCCTTTCATACTAATAATTTTTTAAAGAAAACTTTGATTTGGACCACAAACTTTTTTTGCACTTCGCCCATTGCATACATGTCCATGTGCTCTCTCATCTCCTACCTTAGCCCTTCAATGATATGCATTAATTTCTCTCATTAGCTAAAGCCATGGTTTGGGCAATGGTGCGTAGTTTTCAAATACCTCTCCATGGTAATGTTAAGAGACTTGCAGGCTTCTTCCCTCCATCTAGCCATCTCCTTCTAAATGTTTGAAAATTGGGTATACATCTAAAATTTTGTATAGAATATTTTGATCATATTTGTCCATCTTTTAATTGATCAAGGAGGTAAATACTTATACCAAGTTTTTGCATGTTTAGTATTGGTATGGAGAAATAACTACAACTTCTATCAATTACTTACAATCCCTTGGAGAGAGTTAGCATCATCAAAGGATTGCACATGAAGTTGAGGATCATCATTGGTATACCCTATATATGTTGATACATCAATCATGTTAACTCATTTGATCTTGTTGTTCCAAATGTGCTTCGTTGAACTATATATAACTTTTTTCAACTCATGATAATGACCTCAGTCAAACAAGGGGGAATCATCATTGCCACCAATAAGTCCAACCAAATGCAAATGCTATAACCTAGAAAGGAGATCATCATGTTGGACTACACTTGGTGTGAAGTTACCAAACTAAGGGCCTTGATGGTGGGTTGATGATTTGTCTTTCTAATCTACTTTAGGCTCCTACTCCCCATTTGAATGATCAGATGAAAAGCTATGTCCAACCTCTTTCTCTACCACTTGATCTTGAAGATCTTGCAAGTACAAAGCCTCATAATCATTAAACATGGATTCATGAGCTTAGTACATTACGCATTCATTCTATAATCCTATATTAATCAAGGCATCAATAAGATCATTTGGTGTAGCCACAACCAAGTCCCTAGAGAACCAACTATGAGCATCTCTCCACCTTTCTTGCTTATCTTAATGATAAGACAACATAATTGGTGGAAGGGTTTTATCCTTAGTGTTCAAAAGTAATGAAATCTCTTCTTCTTCTTTTTTGGTGCATCACCAGAGGTCTTAGGTGGTCTTTTAGCACTATCTACCATTTTTTTCATGTTCACAACAACCTACACACAAAAAACTAAAACACACACTGGATTTAAATAAAAGTTAAAATCAAGAATGTACAAGTATTGTTGAAAATTCACCAACATCCTCCCTAGCAATGATGCCAATGATAGGGGTCCCACTAGTTATGGACCAAAGGGATATATCATACAAATCACAATGTCATCTAATCATAAGCTTCAAGGATGATGTCGAGTGGATTGCGTTCAATGAATATAAAAGATATTATAATGCATATGGCATAGATGGAAACTAGTGTTATCACAATATGAGGTTGAAAAAATATTTATGATTTTATGTTTTACAATTTGTATAGATTTTATATTTATAAAAACAAAATAAAACAAACACCACACGTGTCGTAATCCCTCAAAGGAACAAGTGCAATAACATTTACAAACACACAAATGCAAATAAATATGACTCTTAATAACAACCTCAATGGCCCAACACCATACCATACAGTTGTAACCTCTTTGGGTAGCATTATTGTTACACCTTATGAAAATAAGAGAATAAATATTTTTATAGTTTTAATGTTTTATACCATTTTTGGTATTTTAATGTTTAAGGCATCAACAGTGCAAAACTAGGAAAGAACCATAAGCTTTATTTACTATACAAACATTGGACTTTGCATTGATCAAATAATTCTAGGCCATGTAAGCATGATAGCACTCTAGCAGAGTTTAGCCACACTTGTCAAAGTGATGACTTAGAACATACACAAAATAGGGAAGGAATCGCTTACCTAATGGAGGAAGAGCTTTTCCCACAAAATTGAACACCAAAATTCCAACTGAAATGCTTGGAACTTTGTTCATTTCATATGTGTGAGATCTTGTCCCTGGATGTCATGATAAATGTTAAATATACATTATATTAGACATTATACGGAAGAAAATATACCAAATGTTAAATATATGTAACATTCGACATTATGAGTAAAGAAAATAATAGAGATAGTGTAGAAAGAGAAAGAAAAGAATGCTTTATTGATACATAATAGAGTATCTAGATCATACTTTGAAAATTTTCCTTGGGGTTTTCTTCCTTCAACATCTATTTTTTAAAGGCAATCCAACATTGCCACCATGGTTAGGCTTATAACTAGCTGGAAGAAATGGCCAGTCCACTTCTTGTCCTACTTCACATGGCTCCCATGACTTGCCTTTTATCAACTCCACCACTATTTGCCTAGCATGATCTCTAAGCCTAAGTATAAATGCCTTAAGTCAAACCTAGAAATGTTACCTCAAAATACATCCATTATTACAATACACCCTTTTGGGTCTCAATTACAACATGCCCTTTTGGATTTTGTTATGATAGCAATAACACTTGTTACGAAAAGACATCTTCATTATGCAAAAAAATCATTTGAGAATAGGGACATGACAATATGGAGGTTGATGAGCCACGATATCGCATCTTCCCCCGCGATATCGCGTACGCGATATCGCGATGCACCATCATATCTATAAATAAGAGGTGGCTCTCCCTTGTTTTCCATCCTAGGCTTAGACCGTAGCGAAGCTCTGGCAGTTTGACCTCTCCAGAGATAGATTAATTTTCATGTGCCCATAGTAGGAACTCCAAAATGAACGGATCTTTATTCGAGCAGAAATTGTACTTGAATACAAGTTTGTGTACGGCAATAAAGACGAACTTATTAGATAAACCTTATAGTGCATGGAATAGGCTAATTAGGATTTTATTTAATGTTATTTATTGTTTATCATTTAAATGCTTTCTTAGTGATTAAATCTTTCTCAACCCTTCTCTCCTAGTTAAGTTCCTTAGTACGACCGCTTCGAGCATGTGCGTTACGCGTGGTGATCCCAGCAACAACTAGCATTTGCTAACCATAGTTGCATCGTTCAGGGTGTGAACGGTAAGTGGGAATGGATGCTGATGCTAGGTTAATTCAGACTTAGTTAGTTAGTTAAAGTTAGTAATTAGTCTCTTCAACCCTTCACCTCACTAGCATAGGAGATAAAATCGAAAAGACATAAAAATCATATACCTCAGACTTACTTAACCATACACCGTGACAACTACAAGTAAGTCTGGGAAGACAACAAATAATTAACTTTAAGTGTTCCATGAGGCATGTAGGCACTTAGTCT
>MNCI01024430.1:0-10527 GCA_015680685.1 Gnetum montanum | reverse complement strand
ATAGAAGTATTACCTTTCTTATTCAAAACATGACACTAGAAGAGGCTTGGAGTGGAAGAAAACTAGCAATGGTTCACTTTAGAATCATTGGTTGCATTGCCTATGCACATATCCCCAATGAGAAGAGGAAGAAGCTAGAGAATAAGGGTGAAAAATGTGTGTTTCTTAGTGTAAGTGAAGTATCAAAAGCATATAAACTATATAATCCTTTGACAAAGGAGATTGTGACTAGCAAAGATGACATCTTTAATAAAGAGAGTACTAGGAATTGGAATGGGTAGTAGCCTACTTCAATTATGTTTGATAGTGAAATTGTAGACTCTGTAGCACCCAAAACTATAGAACCTAGAACTACAAACTTCGGAGTACCAAGAACTATGGAGTTAGAGACTTTACCAACAACAACAATAGTTGAATCTCGCTATATTTGAAAAAGACCCTTATTGATGATGGATTATGAGGTAATTGGGATTGACCAATCTAATGACCTAATCATCCACTTTGCATTGTTTGTAGATTTTGATCCCACAAATTTTGAAAGTACTATTAAAGAATCAAAATTGAGAAAGGCAATGGAGGATGAAATTGAAGCCATTAAGAGAAATGGTACTTGGGATCTGGTTAATCATCCAAAAGGGCACAAAACCATTAGTGTGAAGTGAATCTTAAAAATAAAACTAAAGGAGATTGGTGAAGTTGACAAGCATAAGATGTGAGTGGTGGCTAAGGGATACAAGCAAGATTATAGAATTGACAATAAATAAGTATTTTCTCCTATTGCAAGGCATGATACAATCATATTGGTGATTGCATTGGTAGCACAAATTTCATGACCTATCTTACAAATGAATGTCAAGTCTACATTCTTGCATGGAGACTTGGAGGAATAGGTATTTATTGATCAATCCCTTGTTTTGTGAAGGTTGGTAGTGAGCACAACATCTATAAATTAAAAAAGGCTTTGTATGGGTAAAACAAGGTCCAAGAGCTTAGTATAGTGATATAAATACTTGTTTTTCT
The DNA here is from genome assembly GCA_015680685.1 of Gnetum montanum. Taxonomy (NCBI): domain Eukaryota; kingdom Viridiplantae; phylum Streptophyta; class Gnetopsida; order Gnetales; family Gnetaceae; genus Gnetum; species Gnetum montanum. The sequence continues at coordinate 9,507 of MNCI01024430.1, read as the reverse complement.
AAGGAGGTATTTCAAAAATATCCATATGAGCATACACTTTTTACAAAGATTGATGGAGGAAAAGTGCTCATTGTATGTTTATATGTTGATGATCTTATTTTTACTAGGAATGATAGTGATTCATTTGAAAAATTTAAGAAGTTAATGATGGATGAGTTTGAAATGGCTAATCTTGGAAAAATGCATTACTATCTTGGCATGGAAGTAGTGCAATCCCCCATTGGAATGTTTATTTCTCAAAAGAAGTATGTCAAAGAAATTTTGAAGAGGTTTAAGGTGAAGGATTACAATCCTGTAAGCACTCCAAATGAGATTGGGTTCAGGATAAACAAAGATCCTAAAGAAAGCAAGGTGGAGGCTACACTTTACAAGCAAATTGTTGGGAGTCTAATGTATTTGACTGCAACCAGACCCAATATAATGCATGCTATGAATCTTATTAGCAAATACATGGAATATCCAAAGAAGATGCATTTGTTGGCTACTAAAAAAATATTTTGTTACTTGCAAGTGACTAAAGATTTTGTGTTGTTTTACAAGGAAGGTGAGAAGTCTAATATTGAGGGATTTACTTATAGTGATTATGCAAGAGATCAAGCTGATAGGAAGAGCACTTTAGGATATGTTTTTATGAAGGGCACAGGGGTTGTTTCATGGTCATCCAAGAAGCAATCAAATGTCACACTGTCTACCATAGAGGCTGAATTTTTTGCTGCAACATCTTGTGCTTGCCAAGCTATTTGGCTAAGAAACATTCTTAATGAGCTATATTTCAAGGAAGAGGGGGCTACTATAATTTTTTGTGACAACAGTTCCATCATAAAGTTATTCAAAAATCCTATGCTACATGGAAGAAGCAAGCGTATTGATGTGAGATTTTACTTCTTGCATGATCTATGCAATGATGGTAATATTAATTTGGTGTTTTGTAAGAGTGAAGATCAACTCTCTAATATTCTAGCCAAACCCCTCAAGTTATCAACATTCCAAAGGTTGAGAAAGTAGCTTGGAGTCTACATGTTGAATGATTCTTGTTAGACTAATAATTTGCAAACTTTTAGTTTACAGGAGGATGTTAAATGTGTTTAATTGTTAAATATGCTATTTTTTGTTTGTACTAGTCTTTAGGAATGATCCTTAGGGATTTAGTTGCTATTTTTATTCTTTAGAAGTTGAATGTTCAGCCATTATAGAAGTTGAAGGGTTGGCCATTATGGAAGTTGAAGGGTCAACCATTATAGAAGTTGAAGGTTCGACCGTTACGGAAGTTAAAGGTTCGACTGTTATAGAAGTCATTATTTTACATTGATGTATTTGCCTATCTAAAGGCCATTATTAGTTGAATAAAAAAGTAGAAATTCAGTTGCATTTGTTTGTCCTTATTTCGTTATGTTTTATTGTTTTCTTTTATCTGAGGCTAGTAGTGCAAAGGCTAGCAGTGCATAACATTAGATGCTAATAGAGTGATCCAATTCTTAACTAAGAAGAATTGATCAATGGAAGAGGCATTGTATGTATTTCTTATGATCTAAACATGGCTACAATACTAGTTTAGGAGGGTCCTGATGCCATTTGATTCCAAAATGATCTTGCATGACACCAATCCTAGGCACATCTTCTATCCACTAAAGAGATCTAGATTTTCAATATGGAAGTAATCCCAGTCAGATCCCATGAGTCCAATTTTCTTCAAATTAGGAATCACGATGTCATTGTCTTCCTTATCTCAATGTCATGCTAATCGCTAGACCTATTCTTATGAAGCCCTTCCATTCCATCTATATGAACAACACATACACATAATTTTTATTCACATATGAGTATTTGATGGACTATGCAACTGCCATTATTTTTGCAAATAGTCACAACAGGAAAAGTACACTCACCATTATCATCATGAGCATCTTGATCTTCTTTTGCTAATGTGAGATGATGCTATTGTTACTTGCTTTAGGTTTCTAGTTCTAAGCTAGATTTCATGAAGGCCAACATTGTTTTTGTTGTTATTATTATTATTATTATATAGTTTTAAATTTTCTAGTTATAGAGTTGTAGGGATCACAAGCAACAAGAGACAAGCAACAAGTAGCATCAATGAGCATCATTGAAGGGCCAAGGATGATTAATCCAAGGCCACAAGGTCAAAATTTTTTTGATAAGAGAATAATCATGGCCAAGGAATTTTTGTATAAGAGAATAGTATCTATCCATGGTAGTATCCAAGGGTTCATGGTTACCTTACTTCCATCCTTGGATCTATCTTCTCAGATTAGGCACTCTAGAGTACATCTGATACTTATCGTTAAATAGCTCAAGCACTGTACTCCACCTATAGATGGATTCTAGCTCTAAGGACAAGTACTAGCTTTTTGCTTCTTTGATGAGTGTCCTAGAAAATAGCTTGATTTTTTACCTATTATTTTTGATATTTTGTAAGGCATGGGCATCATGAAAAGCTTGAAGATGTGTCTATGGATCAAAATTATATCCACCCTCAAATCTAGGAATATTACTCATATCAAGTCATCTGATCCAACTATCTTTCACATACATAGTTGAAATTTTTATAGCCTCTACAATATTTAGCATGTTTAAGTTTCCAACAAAGGCTTATCATCATCATTATTTTGTTGTCATTGATGATGTCATTTATTACCCCTTCAATCATTGTGAGCCTAGTGATCATCATGATTGTCCCATTATTCACCTCCATCACAGTTGTTCTTTCTATGACATTTTTACAACTAGAAGAGGAAGAAGATGTAAAAGAAGAGGGCAAAGAAAAAGGAGAACTACCACGACCATGGTATCTGCCAACTCCTCTTCAGTTGTCACAACCACGTTTGTTAGTTTTCTTATCATCTTGATGCTTGTCCGAGTCCCTATCTTGACTACCATCTTTACCTAAACCTTGATTGTTGATAGTGGGTCATAGATTCAGGGCCACAACCCCATCACTAGTAACAAGGGTTGGAGAAGTTTCATGTTGAGAGCCCCTAGAGGAAGGGTTTTCATTGTCATCTTGGTTAAGCAAGAACAATGGATTTGTGAACTATTTTCCCTTCACAAACTCATGATGTTTCTCCTGGTGTCAATCTCTCTAGCATTGTGTTTCAGTGGGATGGTAGTCTCAATCATCATAATCATGCACAACATACTTTTCTTGAGGATCTTGGTTGCCTAGCTTCTTAAGAGTTTGAAGCAACATCAAGGGCATAGATTGATTGGAAGGCATTATAATGTTTTCTTCTATGTCACACCATCGTAGTTGCTCATCCTAAAGTAGGATGAAGGTAAAATTAGGCACATACTCATCTAGATGAGTATATACCACCTTGCATTCTTGAGGGATTGGTGCTTTAGCATCATCATGCCTGTGAAAAGAAGACATTTTGCAAGACAAATAAAATATTAGTGTGCTTATGTAATTATATTATTTAAGAATGATGTTGACCTTAGGGTTCATCCAATGATGTTAGTGATGTTCACTAAACCTATATAGCACATGTTTCAAACAAGAATCATCCCTAGAAACAATGCTAATGAAATGCAGTGAAGCGTACCCCTATGCCCAACCATATGAATCATGAAGCATTCATGCATCATCCTATCGAAATCTATGAACTCTATGTCTTCTAGCACATTAATCTTCTAGGAAGTGAACTTTGCCCTAATAGTCATTCATTGTCTTCTCAATTATACTTGTGATGTAAAAAGGTATGGTTAAGTGTAATCGCGACATATGATATTTGTTATTTTATGTTTTATACTCTTTGGTGCTTAAAATAGAGAATTGAAGTATTTTAATAACTAATTTAACTTAACTAATTAACTCTCTAACTAATCTTAACATAAGCATCTGATCACACTTTCCATACACATCATGAACCCATGTATCCATTATTGGGGTTACCAAGTGCTACGCTACTGGGCAAACCAAGCAATAACGCTACTAGGATTACTAAGCAAATACATGTTTACACTTGAAGTAGTCATACTTATGTGTTTAATTTATTTAGCTTAATTAATTAAATAATCACTTGAAGTCTAATTTAGCTTAATTAATTACATAATTAATGAAAATAATAAATACATAGATAAATTATTAATCTAATCCAAGTGCTGCAAAGTTTAATCAAAAGGCTTGTCTTTATTGTTGTTCACACTAGTGTGGTTTAGGTATAACAGTGCTTGAATAAAGATCCATACACATTTTGACTCTTGCTANATTAACCCCAAGTGTTTCTTGTGGCGTTAAGGCATTTAGTCTACAGTGTTCGACCGGATCGCGTGTACACACTCGTATTCGTATGGTTGAGTGTAGGGGTACCTCGCCACTCATCAAACACAGTTGGTGAGCATGTATTTGTAGTTTTTATCCTAGACCTACATCGACAGGGCCCCATAGATGCAACAAATGCTACATTAAGAAGGCCTCATCAATGGAGAAACACCACATAGATAGGGTTGTGTCAACAAGGCCTTATTGATGAGGCCATGTCAATGGGGACCCATCAATGCAACACAACAATGATTCATCAAATAGCAACAACATCCACTACAACAACTAGAACCACATGTGTTAGACCTAGCATAGTACAAACTCATATACCTATGGGTGGCTTTGATGTACATCACCCTACTCTAAGTTATCTTTATGAGATATCTTAGGCTAAGAGTTGTGAACACCAAAATATGGTAAATCTATTTACAACCATGAGGGGCATCCCATGTACTTCCATGAACCCCATCACAAGAGATGTTGTAGTTATGTTACCATAGGAGGAGCATCTAGAGATATTTAGGCAATGTTGCATTAGTTAATGAGTGTTAAAAATTATGTAGCAACTAGAAATTAATGCCTTTAAGTATACATATATAACATATATTTATATTCATCTTCTTTTAATAATAGTACAAAGTTAGTTAGAGTGTTCAACTATTGGTTTGTAAGTCCCAATTTTGATTTTGATAGGTATGTTGATCTAACACCATTATCTTTAAATGAGGTGTTAACTTTGTGGTAAGAGTGTTGGTCTTGAAATCATAGGTTACAAGTTCAAATGTAATTCACTATACTAAAAAGAATTTTGAACTACTTTATCTAATAGATCTAGGCAGGCCTTAATATCTAAAATAATTGAAACATAGGTACACCCCCAAGATATATAGTCCAATTAGGATTTTATAACTGAGCATTATCTACCAAAATCAAACCTATAAGAGTCTTACTACTAAGGTAACACCTCAAAAAAGATATTAAGGGTCAAAAGTCATTTGCTGCATCTCTTAATATACAATCAATAAAGAAAATGATGAGATATATTTATGTATTATAGGGTTGCCATGAAAATGCAAGTTGATGTTTTAATTAAATTTTTTTCAAACAAGGGACACGACCAAAATAAAACGCACACGATTTAACTAAAGTGAAAAAGAAGTGCACGATGAAATGCGAAAATCGAAATTCAACCTCGGAAGCCTCCGACCTCTTCGAAAATATTTTATCATGGGAAGACTCGTTACCTCGCCCTGCCAGGCACGCCGCATCTCAAAAACGGAATATGTCTCTCTGTGTTTCAGGAACGGGCGAATGCAGGGCTCCCCCTCATATAACTTAACATACGCTGCATTATTTACCATTTATGAACGCAGGCGGTAGGTACATATATATGCCTGACACAGGCCTTCAGGCTGGCCGATGGCCGATGGCCGCTGAAAGATGAGTAACACAGTGGTTCTTGGCAGTGGGTTGGTGGTATTTAAACGTACTAGTACTACTAAGTGGTGAGAGCGCATCTATACGCTCTCTAATTTATTTAAGATAGTCTTCTCATTATGATAATATAGTCTTCTCATTATGATAATACTGGTAGTAGACGTGATGGAAACAACTTATTCAGAAAAGATGGACTGGAGTAGGCTGCTGTGGCCCTGGCCGTGGCGTGCACTGGTACAGTTGCGTAGATCGACTACGACGATGCAGTGCTCTGGTGTGAGCCACTGACGAACATTGCAGCGCTGGCTCACGAAACTGCAGTTGTTTGGGTTGCTTATGACCTCAATCCATTGGACGAACCAGCCAGGGTGCTTTCCCTTGGGTTGTATCTGCAAAGCGAGAATGCACGGTGCCGTCTCCAGGCACGTCTTCTTTGCCAGGAAGAAGTCCAGATTCCCTCTCTGAAAGCAAGGACAATTGGGAAGTACTGAAAATTTGCACAGATCTCTAAAGTGCAGTTCTTTGTTATAATCGTCGATCAGCGTAGCTGTCACCGTCGAGTTCGTTCCTGCGTAGCTAAAGTTGCCCGTCTTCACCAACAGCCCGTATATGCATTTCCTCTCATTCTCCTGAAACCCAGGAACCCAACATAAGAAATGAAGGAACAAATTAAGGGTGAATGATTCATTTCATGTATGAATGAATCATTGACGTATGAATGATTCACCAACAAGCCCGTATATGCATTTCCTCTCTCATCAAATCAGACGTAATCAAAGATAATTGAATAATGTATGAACGATTCATTTAATTCACTCGCAACTTACCATGATGTCCCCCACGGGCGTTGGGGTTGCCATTGCTAGCAGTGGCAACATGAAAAGTGCGCTCAACACGATGAGGACCATTTTCATGGACTGCTGCTGTGATGATGCCATTGTAATTGCTCTGGTCCAAGGCTGGCTTTGATGAAGCTTGCCTTGCTCGTGGGGTATATAAAGGGAAGAAAGCATCTTTGGGTTGAGAAACTTTGCAAAGACTACAGCCAATGAGGTGACACTTTAGTGATAACTTTATGTACGGCTTAAGTGATAAGATCATTATCATGCATTAAGGCATATACATGGTCATTATTATGATGGTGTTTCCCTTCAGGTGACTCATGCATTAAGGCTATGCGTCTGAGATTGGCGATTCGGATAAATTTTCACGAACTGTTGGATTCGGGAGGCCCATTAAATTCGCAATGGGTACGTATTTTATAATTTCCAATGAAATTTTATCTAGATTTGTAATGGTCGCCTTGCCTTGCCTCGCCTGGTATTGTTCTTGCCTTTTTTAGTGATGTCTGCATTAAAATCTTACGTATAAATTTCATTTCATTTCATTGTTAAGTGGCAAGCAAGCAATCGAGATTCAAGGCATGAGACGGACCACAGAAAACAAGGGAGTACGAATAAATAAACAAACACTATTGTAACCGAAGGCCGAAGGGGCAAGTATGGGTCATACGGAAAGTTTTGGACGGGGCGTGCGAGGAAAACATTGCATTTGCATGGATTCGCCTGCCTTTGGGAGCGTCAAAGGTTCCGCCATGACTCACACATTCACGCGTGTTTATTGTTCATTGCTGGTTTTTGCTCTTTTTCTCATATCTCTGCCGAAAAAAGAAAAAACAAAACAGGGTCATCGTCATGGGTCATCGTCATGGGTCATAAGTCATGAACATGATGACGGATGGATGCTTGTTCAACTTTTTAAAAATCTGTTTGCTTTTTTTACTTTCAATCATGACTAGTGCCGATGTCTCAAAGGTTTTCAATCATTGTAGGTGAGGTGAGTTCCTGGGTGTGCCTAGTTTAGTTAAGTTGTCTTCTTTTAATGCTGTCATCTTCAATGTGGCCCTATGGCCCTACTCACAGATAATCCCTAAGGTGCTACTCACAACTAGTTGTTGAACAAAAGTATTAGCAAACTTGATTTGTTATAAATTTGGTTGAGGCTTGAGGCTTATTTTTATTTTTGGAAATATTGGATTGAGTAACAAAAGGGTTTCATTTTATTGCTGTCATTTTGGTTGTTGCAGAAATTATATGTTAAAGGGATTCAATGCCCTCCATACCTTTGCAAATTTTCTTTCTTCAATTTAATGGTGATATTGCAATCTTCTGTGCAATTTTAAGAGTAACAATATTTTGGATTTACATTGTTCTATATTTTATAATGTATTTTTATGATATAAGAGATTTAATTTTTTTTAAAACTAATATATTTAAATTTTCTTGAGGGATACCTACCCAAACATGTTCAGAATCACGAATCCTCCTCCTCCTCATTCCTCGCTTTCACAAATCGGATTCTTTTGATGCATAGCATTAAGGCATATACAAGTTCATTATTATGACGGTGCAGGTAGTTACTAGTAGTTAAGATTGTTTCCAACATTGAGTTTAGGTTCAGTTCTCTTTTCCCATTTTTTAATTTGCATGAAACAGTGTTTAAATAGTCGAAAAATATATCGGGTTGGCAAGAATCACTATAAATTGAAAAATCAGGCCAAGTTATATTTAAAAGTTGCAAAAATATTGATTTCTTTCTAAAAATAAGGTTTGATTATGAAGGTCATGTCACCTCAACTAGGGTCACCAAAATTTTTAATCCTGTAACTAATGTATAGATAAATCAGATCTTTCACCCAGGTAAAAAGCTATGATCTAAAATTATACTGAAACTGGGAAAGAAGCTTTATCTTTGATCAGGTCGGTAGATATAAAGATAAGGTTAGTGATTGGTACACGTACCAAAACATGTTTAAAATCACGAATGATTCCTCCTGGCTTCCACCACCAATCAGATTCTTTTGATGCATAAAGGCTGCAGATTCATCAAAATAAAGGCTACGGATTCATCAAAATGCACCAGAAAGGTTGTGGAATCTGTACCTTTCCAGGTGGCATGCAATTTCTCGTACAAATTGACAGGTAAGTAGGTAAGGTAACGTAGACCAACGGATACCAAATGTATACATGCGTTCGTATCCATGCCTTCATCATCTATGATAATAACTACATGCATGTTCTCAGTTGATTGAAAAACTTAAATTTCTTGTGCCTCGTCTCCGTTTCAGGTCCATGACTACCAAAAGGCAGAAACAGGTGCCGAAGACGATTAGTTATTATATTACGTGGAAGTAGAAGTGAGAATAGAGCAGGAGTAAAGGCTTTGAAAAAGCAGAGGAATGCAAACTGCAACAGAAATCCATGGCCTTGTATGCAGCCTTAGCGAGATGAATGCTATCAAGTGCTACTGCAACGGGCTAAGCCAGGGACTGTAATTGGCTGCAATTTCACAATGATGTCCTGCATAACCTATAGGGCATTTGCAGATTCTGCTCAGCTCAAGGCAACAAGCTATTCTAATCTACTAATCTACCGGGTTTCACAGTATTTTTTTGATTTACAGTGATATTTTATTATTTTACCGTTCTTACTTGATTAGTCTTTTTTATTATTCATGGGTAGAATGATGTTCCGAAACAAAATTAAAGGAGACCCTTCTAATCTTCATCCAATGCCGTCCCAAACAAATTTTTGACAACAATAGTTTGAAAGTTTTAATTCCAAGTTTATACATATTTTTTAAATTAATTGTTCCACTTTTGCATGGTTGAAGGCCTTTTCCCCATTAATTTTGGTACCTTTTTAAAGGTAAAGTCTAGTCATTTATTTAACAAGAGGGATGATCCCTCAAATCAACAAATACAATAACAGTATCATCATAGAGGGTAC
>MNCI01024428.1:1569782-1602660 GCA_015680685.1 Gnetum montanum | reverse complement strand
CCTGTAGTAATTAGCATAGGAAGTTCATCTTGAATTGGTAATTTTGGGAATTTCTTTAATACTAATTCATAGGAAGCTTATCCTATAGGAAGTTTCCATGTGAATGTATATGCTTATAAGACATCATTGAGTTTTTTGCTTTGATCATTTCTATACTTTCTAATAGTACAAGTTAAGATCCTAGAGATCTCTTTGTTTGTAACTTTGAATTAACCATTAGCTTGGGAATGATAAGGTATAGTCATTTTATGGCCCACTCCTAATCATGGCATTAGTCTTTTAAACATAGACTTTGTAAAATGTGTTTCATTATTTGAAATAAGTACATGTAACATGCTAATCTATTCACTATGATTTACTCGAAAAATTAATAGTAATTATTGTAGTACAATTAGTGATTATAATTACTTTAGCCGACTTTGTATGATAGTCTATAACAATAATGATGTAAGCCTTCCCATTTGATGTAGGAGTAATGGTATCCATAAAGTTAATTCCTCATAGATCAAATAGCTTCACTAGTTGGATTCACTATTGTTGTCCCTCAAAGTAAGATGTTACTCCATCATCACTTTGACAACATTCATATGATGTAGTAATGTGATGCATATCTCTCAAGAATGTGGACTAGAAATATCCAACCTTAATAATTTTTATGATTCTTCTTATTTTAGTGTAATAGCCACCATAAGTTTCTTCATATATATTTTGAAGAACCCTTAATTCATTCTCCTTTGGTACATACCAATGAACTAGTTCATCTCCATAAAGTTTACATAGGGTTCTATTTATTTTCATTTAGCACTTACTTTAGTGAAGAAACTGTTGTGTCCTACTAAATGGGATAAGTGTAGAATGTAATAGTTTCTATGGGAAAGCTAAGAAGTGGTTACTGATTAAGAGATGATAATATCCTTATCAAATAAAGGCTTATCTTTGAATTGATTTGACAAGGTTTCGCCTTCAATCTTTTCATCCCATCGTAACCAGTAAAAATGATCTACAAAAACATTCTCGATTCTCTTCTTATCAATCATCATTATGTTGAATTCCTATAAAATCATTAATCACCGAATGATTTGAAGGCTTACTATTAATTTATTCATAAAGAATTAGATCTTTTTAATGATTAATATGCATAAATACATGACATATAAGCACATAGTGCTAAAACATTTCTAGAACATACACCACTACCATGAGCTCATTTTTTGTTATGGTGTAATTTAGTTATGCACCCACAATGCTTCTACTTATATAGTGAATGCAATAGAGAGGTTACTAATCATCCAACTATGTAAGCATGATCCCTATAGCATAGCTTGATTCATCGATCATGATATGAAAAGCCTCAAATAAATTTGATACAAATAAAATGGAAGTTTCCATGAGCCTTTTCTTAAATAGTTTAAAATCCTTTTTGCATTCTTCCATCCAAATAAATGATACATCCTACTTTGTGAGTTCAACAAATGGCTTCATAATCTTGGAGAAAATCCTGATAAAGCACCTATAGAAGTCAATGTATCTAAAGGAGAACCTCATATCTTTGACTATTTAAGATATATGTGTGATTTATTAAATAACTTTGATTTTCTTTAGATGCATCTCTATATATTTCTATGAAACTTAGTCCCTAAGGATAATGACCTTCTAGACCATTAGATGACTCCTTTACTAATTTATTTCTATATTAGTCTTACTACATCTCTTAAGCATCTATTCCAAGTGATCTAATTGTTGTTCAAAATTTGAACCATAGGTGAAGAATTCATCATGAATATATTCATATCATTCTTAATTTTCTTCTAAAATATGTTGAGTTCTAGATGCTAAAATGTTATAAGGATGTTTAATAGGCTAAAGGGTATCTTATTATATGCAAAGAATCCCTAAGAACTAGTAAAAGTGGTTTTAGCCTAATCTTTAGAAGAATTTTAAATTTATTTATATCAACTATAATAATCTAAAAAGCTATAAAAATTTTGTCTTATGATTGTATCAAACATCTAATCAGCAAATGGTAACAAAAAAGAATCATTGAATGTTTTCATATTCAACAATCTAAAGTTAATGCAAATTGTCTACTTGTCCTCTTTCTTTAACACGATCATGAGTGGGCTAATTCCCTCACTATCTACTATAAGATAAATAAATCTCATCTCAAGTAATTTTTTAATTTCTTGCTTAACTAACTTCTATAATTTGCAATTTAGCCTATGCTGTGATTGGTGCATAGGTGTCACTCCAGGGTCCATGTATTCTATTTTTGGCATATATGAAAATCAACACTTATGATCTCATTGTAAGATCAAGAAAATGTTGTTGGCCATTTAATAAATATATCAAATAAATTTCTCTTCTACTCTTTTATCAAGTAGGCATTGATTATTACTAATTTTTATCTTCAAGAAAGACATATTCTAGTGACTTCGATAGTGTTTTCAAATCTATTGATTTTGGCACTCATTCTTCCAAATTTGTAACTCTCCTAGTTATTATTTTCTTAGTAAACATGACCTATTTGGAAAAGATGATACTATACTAGTTTCATCTCATCTAGCTTTTCAATGTAAGAGGTAATAAGCCTTTCTATTAGTTCTATGTGATTTTGAGATTTGCAATTGTCCTTTGTTATCAACCACTAGATGCCATCCTACTTGATGGTTGTTGCATACATGTATCTTTGCATACACACATACTTTATATATTTTTTGTGCATTAAAATCCTTGTCTATTTAATTCTTTGTATTCTTTACATGCATTTTCACCTTGTGCCATTATACACAATTCATGAAACTTATTTCTTCACAATGTCATATTTGTTTTTATTCGCAATCTCTAAGGAGAAATTTCTTATGTTTAGCTTAGCATTAATACTTCTAAGCTATGTCATTTTTATGTTAATGATAAATTATTATTTATCATTACCAAACTAGATGACCAAAACATTTATTGGGTAGGATCACCAACTAACTATGTTTATCACATCATGAACCTATCTTAAAGGACTACAAGATATAGCTAGATATTACTTTTTCTTATTAGCGATAGGATCCAAGCTTTGTACATCTCTTAAGAAACTAGGTTTATGTAGGAAACTGAGTCTATCAAATCTTTGTAAGGGAGATTTTGAAAGATTTGGAAGTAGATTAAGGACTTCATGGTTTCATTATCTTCTTTTGTAGAGCATCAACTTTTATCCAATCAATTATAGCATTTGTAAGCATGATAGTCCTTACATTTTATTCTAGATTGGCAATGACTATTGGATCTTTCATGGGAATTAGAGGTTTTATTATTGTGAGAAAAGAAGGTAATGGGATTTAGATGTGTTATGGTTGTGAGAAAATAAGTTTTCTCATATAAGGCCCACATTGGGCCTAGTATGTTGGTAGGTCTACTAGCTTCCTTTGTAGATATGGAAATCATCCTAAAGAAGAGATGCTACCTAGGATTATGATCTAAGCTAATAGCACTATCATTTCACTGTATGATCAAAACATAAGTGGCATTCTTTTATTATAGTTATGATGGAAACTCTTCCTATATTGTTGGACTTGGCATAAGTAGAAAAGGTGTATGAGAGTATTAAGAAGGATATGATGAAGGGTGAGAGGCATATGATGATCATTCGGTATGAGTTGTTGGGGTTGATGATATTCTAGAGGATTGAAATAATAAGAAGCATACGTAATAGGATCATTAGGAGAAACAAGTTGTTGAACATAGTATCCATAAGAATTTGGTTGGCAATAAAGTTATTGTTTCCTGGATGGTAGCATTATCCATAACTATGGTTTTGTCTTTATTGCTAATAATACTCTTAAGATTATAGAATTCCTACTTGGATAGTACCATTATTAGTTGTAGGATTTCGATAATTATCTTATAGATAAGATAAATCTTCTAGTCATTTACTTCTTCATGAACTTTGGATTCAAAGCATAAGCTCTAAACTCTTGTAGATGTGACATGATTGGGTAGTATCTTTTTAGATGTTCATATTGGTAGTTGTCATAGCCATCATCCTTTTCTAGAATTTGAGTCTATAGTCTCTTCTACTACAATAACTTTTTCTTTTTATTGATAAGTGTTCCTTTTTATTTTCTTGTTATTTCTTGTCTTGATTCTTTTCTTGACCTACGTTGTTCTTTTTTTCTTCTTTTTTACAATTTTGAAAGTAGATGCAAACTTCTCATCCAAAAAATCCCATATCTTATCTACCTTTACTACTATCCTAGTCATGGATTTTGCCATTGAAATTTTTTTTTATAAAATCGTCTTGTCAAGAGGTGCTTCTTTTTCTTGATAATCATAGACATAGAACTCTTTCTTACAAAGGATTGGATCTCAGTTATACTCTTCTATACTTTTCTTTTTTTCTTTCTCTTTTGCCACCTACTCTATATTCTTTTGTATTTTATGAGTAATTCTCTTTTATATTTTCCCTTGAGCATAGATTTCAAGGATCTCCCTTAGTCTATTTCAAAGACCACCTCTAATATTATGAAGTTCTTCTTGAAAGTAACCCATGGATCGGACATCTATGTAGTAGAGAATAGTATCTATGTAAGGCTTCTTCAAGGGATTTGTGATGTCCTTATCTCTATCATTGGATTTTTTCTTAGGATGGACACTTTGAAGTACTTTTTAACATTAATGAAGATTTTGAGCATTATAGACTACTGGTGAATTTATTTTAACATCAATGATCTATACAGACTTTTAGTTCTTTTATTAGTTTTTAGGAAAGACCTTCAACTTCTACCATTTTTGTTCAATGTTATAAAAAGCACATGCATCATGAAAGGCTTGCAAATAATTGCATGGATCATAATTGTAGCCTCCCTTAAACTTTGGAATGTTGTTTGTATGGATAAGCCTCATTACCTCCCATATTTGGATCATTCTTCTTGTGACCATTAAAGGTTTATCATCATTAGGTATGTCATAAACATAGCCTTTATCTTTATTTATCTGATCATGATGGTCTTGTTTGTGCTTCCTTGTATCCATTCTATTTTGTCTTATGTATCTATCTCTTTCTTGTTCTCTATCATTGCTAAGATTCTATCATGATTTATTCTATTATGTTCGTCTAGATTCCTTCTGTGATGGTCACCATGTTATCTACTTTGATTTCTTAATGGAGCTTTGACTTCTTGAATATAGTTTGGTAGTAAACGAAAAAAAATTATAAAAATATTTTAAGATCTTAATAAGATAATGTAATATCAGTAAATGTTTATTGAGCAATGAATCCAATACTTATTGATTATATGTTTATGCTTCCATTGCTATTAAATAATTTATTATTTGTTATCTATGAAATCATACTTCTATGCAAGTCAAAAATTATAACTAGGATAGACAATTACAAGGCAACTAGAAGAAAAATTTTATCACCCTCATCATCTCACATTTTAATATTTCATTTTAACTCTTCTATGAAATACATTTCTAATGTTTAGAATAGTGATGAGTGGTGAGGTACCCCTACACTCAACCATATGAATACGAGCGTCTCACGCACGATCCGGTTGAACTCCAAAGACTAAGTGCTTACGCACCCTAATGGAACACTTAAGGTTAATCAATCAATGTCTTCCCAAACTTACTTGTATTGTCACGGTTGTATGGTTAAGTAAGCTTGAGGCATGTGATTTTTATGTCTTTTATCTTTTTAACGCCTATGCTAAGAGGGAAAAGGTGAAGAGACTAAATAACTAGCTTTCATTAACTAAGTTCTAATCGTCCTAGCACCAGTATCCATTCGCACTTACTATACACACCCTAAACCAGTGTAACGTTGCTGGGATTACCAAATGCTATTTGTTACTGGGTTACCAAGCATTACACACGTGCTCGAAGCGGTCGTACTGAATGCACTTAACTAGGAGAGTTAAGGGTTGAGAGAGATTAATTATCTAAGAAAGAATTTAAACATTTAACAGTAATTAAATCCTATTTAGCTTAGTCCATGTGCTGCAAGGTTTATCAGAAAGTTCGTCTTTATTACCATACACAAATGTGTGCTTAGGTACAAATTGCTCGAATAAAGATCTGTTCACTTTGAGACTCCTACTATGGGCACATGGAAATTATTCTAACTCTAGAATGGTAAAAATGCTATAGTTTGGCTAAGGGTCTAGATCTAGATGAGGAAACAAGGAAAAGCCGCCTCTTATTTATAGCACTAGTGATGGGCTACGATATTGTGTATGCGATATCGCAGGGGCTGACGCAATATCGCAACTGATGCGATATCGCGGCTCATCATACCCCAATGACTGAATGAAAACTCATCCTTGAGTTCCTTACAATATATTGGGAAGGTATGGGATTATTAACTTGAATGACACTAATGGTTAATGGGGTGACATGTGAATGGATCATCATTACAATACATGACAAAATTAGTGTTCATGACAACAAGAGTGAACACTATACACATTTGACATCCAACCTTATTTAGCAGCTGAGAGAGAAGAGAGAAGAGAGAGAGAAAAGAAGAAGTCTGCTGCTACGATGCTAAGATTGTGCTTTTCATTGTCCATCCATAAGCACGTCATCAATCTTGTTCCTTGCAAAACTGCTCCAGCACCAGTCCATTCCAAGTGTTTCCTCTAGATCCAATCCATTATTGTATGGTTACTATCTACACACACAACATAGTCTTATATTAGCAAGGGTAAATGAATCACAATGCAGTTGATACCTTGCCTCAGTGTAAGGTCCATTGGCTGAGTTGTGATATGGGTAATGTGGATCTGGAGATATAATGTTGGTGACTACCTAAGGTGTAGGGGTTAGGAGAAAATCAAAAAAATTGGACCAAGACCCCCATGACTAATCGAGAACCTCCGATAGCGAGAGAATGGAAAAAGATAAGGAATAAGAAAGATGGAGAAAAAAAGACAATGGTGATGTCAATGAAATGGATGTCAGAGATGAAAATGAACAAAATAAATGGTGATTGTGGAAATGTTTAAGGGAAAGAATTTAACGGATGCACCAAATAGGAATGGTAGTGGGTCCTCCCCAAAGCAGGTTTATGCCCTTAATACCCTAACACTCCCACATTCAAAGAGTCTGTAGGCTCTAGAAATGTCATTTGGAAGCAAGAGTTAAATTATTAACCACAAGAGTTTACCAGAAAGAAAATAATGTATCCACCAAAATATGGACTATTGATACAACCAACAATGAGGTGAACAATGGAGAAAGAAGGATGGAGAGAAGAGAATGGAATGGAGTCTCAAGAACAAGGTGATGTACAGTCCCTTGTGTATTAATGATTAATGGGACTTGGTAGGTTTCATTCCAACTCTAGCCTCAAAATAATCCACATCTAGTGACTTCACATCAATACATTTGGCCAATCTATCCCCCTAAAGTAACATGAATGCCTTCGTCAAAGAGTCGCCACCATTCCGACGAAACGAAAGAGAAGAAAGTAGGAAGCAAGAAGAGCCTTAGTTAGAGGGAACATGTTTATTTAGTCCCATAACCAGTGCTTGTAACCCAAATGATTATTTCGTCTAAGGGGTGTGCTTTGAACTCTCACTTCACTTTTTTTTTATGTTTTTGCGTGAGAACCACACGATGCAAAGACTTATTATTTTTATTTGCTCAACTTCCCAATAATTAGGTAACATTAGAATGGTAAGAAAACTCAAGAAGAAAACATCCAAGCATCCAAGAGAATGGCTAGCACAAGTGCATCAAGTCCCCTTGAAGTCACACCCTTTTCAGTCCTTGAGTCCTTCCTTAGTTTGAGAAATGCCTAGTCACTGGTTCGTTGATAGTTGTTGTTATTTATTTTGATGAAAGGGACTTTACAGTTCCAAGCCAAGAGAGACTATAGAAATTTATGGATGCACAGATGTTGTGGACTCATTTCCTGCTATATAAAAATAACCATACCTTAGTATCAACATTATAACTTAAAGGTAAAAACCAAACATTAGCAACCAATAGAATATAGTTCATACCATCATCAGGAGCACTTATTTGGTGACAAACTTAACAAAATGGACAATCACACCAATAAATGAAAACATATGAATGATGTTGCAAAACAAAAAATAAGAAAAGTTAAAGAAATTTGTAAAAAAAAATGTGTAAAACAAAAACTTAAAAAGAACTGAGGGCCTTGATTGATCAGCATAGGTGGCCATCTCCCCCATGACTGAATTGAAAGGGTGAGATCCGAAAGAATGAACACTTGTTTGAATTTTTTAGAAGTGTCCAACTTCTCCCAATTTATGTTTTCAGGTTAAGGGTTGGAAGTTGGAAATGCTCTTGCTCCAGTGTATCTATGCTTTTGATGTGAGCACAAGTTGTTCCCCTAGTTAGTTCCATGCATGTTGGTGAGTTACTCTCCTTATTAGCTATCAACCACTGGGTGTTCTCTTGTTGTGTGGTTGCTACATACAGGAACTTTTGTATGTTAACTTCCTAGACATACCAGTTGCATGTAGGAAATGCTGAACATTTCTGTACACCATCAACCTCAGTATCACTATATGTGATGCATGGAACCTTGTTCTTCTTGATCTTTCCATAAGTGTTTTCCTTAGATATTTCTAGGGAAAGATCACAGATTCGTAGGCATGTGTTTATGGTACTTAGCCATGCCTTTCCCATGATTATTGGGAAGTCCCCTTTATCATTGTTTACTTGGATCACTAGGAAATCAGCTAGGTATGCCCAACCACACACAGTGGTAATGATGTCCTCCACCAATCCCAAAGGAATGGTGATGGACTGGTCAGCCAACTCTAAGCGAATATTTCTCTTCTTTAGTGGAGGCATGTTCTAGGCTTTATACAATTCTTCTGATATTAAGTTGACTCCAGAACCTGAGTCAAGAAGAGCTTTACGTGGTTCATTCCCAACAACTTGGAGGTAGATTAAGGGACTTCCAGGGTCATAGAATTTCTTGGGAAGGTGGCCCTCCTTGATCTAGTTAGTAATGGTAGGTGTTAACATAACTGTGTGTGTTGAGCTCTGTTTTTGGTTTGAAGGGAGCTCTGAACCTTATTTGATGGAGAGGCATTTAGAGGCTCAACCGCTTGTGGTGGTGAGAGCTTGTTTGGACTATTGATTTTGAAGAAAGATCTTCTCTTTGTACAGTTGTCAGAACCAGTAGTAGGTTGAAGATTTATAGCTCTCATAGCATTATGTTGCTACGGCTGAGTGGGGAGTTCCCCTTGCATCGCTGGAGTAGGTGGTAATGGAACTATTGGTGTGAGAGTCGTAGATGGGTTTGGACGATGGTATGTATGTGGTGTGTCTCTTCCAGGAGAAGGAGTCCTATAATACTCCTGAGCTTGGTAGTGATGTTGTGGGGTCACATGATCGATAGAGTCACTTGGAGACACTGGCTACTGCATGTAATAGCCATATGGATTTGGTTATCGATAAGGGTATTATTGTCTTGGTGGTGGCATCCCCCATGATTTTGGGTATTACCACTGCTGGTGTTGTTCAATAGGTTGTGGTGGAGTTCCACTTGGATAATATGTTAAGGGTCGGTGGAACTACCTTGGGTTACCTTGGGGATAAGGTAACCTTCGGGGTGCTTGCCGTTTGTTATGTCTTGGGTTGAGTGCATACACACCAGACTCTTGCAGATGTGAGATTATTAGGAAACATCCCTTAGGATGGTCATACTGGCATATTTCACATCCATCGTCACTATCTATATTAGAATCCACAACCTCTTCAGCAATAGCCATTTTGCCCTTAACTTTGTTACATGCATGGTCCAAATCCCTCTTCTTCTTTTTATCATAGTCACTACTTCGCTTCTTAGACTCCTCTATGATTTTGAGAACGGTTTCAAATCTACTATCCAAGGAGTCCCACATTTGATCTACCTTAGCTGACACTTCTGTTGTTAATTTTTGAAGTGACAAGGTTTTTCTATTCACCATCTCCTTGAGTGGTGACTCTTCCTCCTCCTCACAAAATGTCACTCCCCTTTTTTTTAGGGAAGGATCATGGTTGTATTCTTCCACACTTTCTCTCTTATGTAGTTCCCCTTCTTCCTTAGCTACTTGCTCCAACAATCTATGAACCTGATGGGATCTAAGCTCTGATAATCTCCCTTGGGCATATGTTCCAAGGGTTCTCCTAGTTTCATGTCTAAGGCCATTTACGAGATGGTGTAGTTGATCCCGTTGTGCGTAACCATGGCCTAAGAAACGATGTAACAGTGCATAATATTGACCCATGGCAACATCTAAGGGTTTGTGATTTCCTTGCTTCCATCCTTAGATTTTCTTTCGTAAGTTGGACACTCGGGAGTACATTTGATATTTATCGTTAAATAGTTCTAGCATCGTACTCCACCTTCAAATGGATTCCAGTTCTAAGGACCAATACCAACTTTTTGCTTCTTTTATGAGTGTCCTTGGGAACAACTTTAACTTTTGCCACTTTTTTTCAATATTCTGCAAGGCACATGCATCGTGAAATGCCTGTAAGTGGTTTTGAGGATCAGCGTTGTATCCCCCCTCAAATCATGGGATATTATTCATGTCTAGTCTCTTGATCCTGCTATCTTTTTGGTGCCTTGTAGGTATTCTTATGACCTTCGTAATGTCTAACATACTTCGGGTTGCAAGTAGGGGTTCTTCGTGGTCATTTCTCTCATGGCGTCTGTGATGCCTATGCAGTTCCCTACTTTCCCTTCTTCTATGCTGTGATTCTCTAGAATGCCCTCATCCTTGCTCTCAACTCTCTTGTCAAGGTTTCTCACGTTGCTTACCCTTATTCTCATGGTTAGGTTCCTTATGATTGCATCTTGATGTTGAAGGAGAGGGTGAATGTGATGATGAAGGTGAAGAAGAAGGAGAACCATCGCCATGATGATATTTCCTACCTTCTCTTCGGTGATCCTAGCCCCAATTGTGATGAAGATTAGAATGCTTGCCCATATCTTGTGTTTGTGTTCCTTCATTGAACACTTGGTGTTTGTGGTGATCAGAATTAGGGTTGTGAATTGTGGAGTGAAGGTTCTGATACACCACCTACTCACTATTGTTAGGAGGGGGAACATCATTTTGTGGGAAACCTATTGAAATAGGTTCACCACCCTCAATTTTGCTTAAGACGGGTGGAGCGTTACGAGGTCCTTTGCCCTTCAACGATGTATGGTAACTCTCTTGTTGCAAGTCCCGTTGATGTTGCGCTTCTGTGGGATGGTAGTCCCTTGCATGGTAATTGCATGCAACATAATCTGTGTATAATTGTGACATGCCTATTCATGCAAGGGCACGAAGGAGCATGTTAGGGGTGGCTCTTTTTGGAGGCAACACTATGTTACCCTCCAAGTCTCTCCAACACAGTTCTTCATCTTGATGAAAGATAAAGGTAAAGTCAGGTATATATTCATCGTGATGGATATATACCATACTAAATTATTGAGGAACTGCCAGATTTTGGTTATGTGTGTTGTGTCGTCGACTGTCTCTAGTGTTGGTCCTAGGCAGTGAAGTGCTTTTGTGTGAAGAAGAAGACATCTTAGTCTTGTTCGGTATGCTGTTTACCATTATCTTATTTTTCGTTTGATCAACCTTAAGGGTTTTTTCTAGCTCCCAATGATGTAAATGATTTTCTATGTTCTACATAGCGCACAAACAACTAAGTCCCCGGCAACGGTGCCAATGATGAGTGGCAAGGTACCCCTACACTCAACCATATGAATACGAGCGTCTCACGCATGATCCGGTCGAACTTCAAGGACTAAGTGCTTACATGTCCTAATAGAACACTTAAGGTTAATCAATCACTATCTTGGCAAACCTACTTGTATTGTCACAATTGTATGGTTAAGTAAGCTTGAGGCATGTGATTTTTTTGTCTTCTATCTTTTTAACGCCTATGCTATGAGGGAAAAGGTGAAGATACTAAATAACTAACTTTCATTAACTAAGTTCTAATCATCCTAGCACTAGTATCCGTTCCCACTTACCGTACACACCCTAAACCAGTGTAACACTACTGGGATTACCAAACGCTATTCGTTATTGGGTTACCAAGTGTTACACATGTGCTCGAAGTGGTTGTACTGAATGCACTTAACTAGGAGAGTTAAGGATTGAGAGAGATTAATTATCTAAGAAAGAATTTAACATTTAACAGTAATTAAATCCTATTTAGCTTAGTCCATGTGCTGCAAGGTTTATCAGAAAGTTCATCTTTATTACCGTACACAAATGTGTGCTCAGGTACAAATTGCTCGAATAAAGATCCGTTCACTTTGAGACTCCTATTGCGGGCACATGGAAATTATTCTAACTCTGGAATGGTAAAACTACTATATTTTGGCTAAGGGTCTAGATCTAGATGATGAAACAAGGAAAAGCTACCTCTTATTTATAGCACTGGTGACAGGCTGCAATATTGTGTACGCGATATCGGTGCCGATGCGATATTGCGGCTCATAAAATAGGAAATGATTTTTTTGTTTTGATCATTTCTTTTCTAGAAATTATTATTTAAAAATTTACTGTATACTCTTAATGTTCAGGTGCTAAATTGCATCATCAAGGTATCTTTTGTGATGTAACTAATGTCCAACTATATAACCTAAGAATAGAATTGTATAGAAATTATATCAAGACATTCATGATTTTTAGTCATTAAATCCACACAATCTATATCCAAAAGAAATGTTTCATGCAAATCATATATTATTGGCCTTAATTCAAGCAATCTATTCATGTACCATTTCCTACTACAACAATAGAATTATTGTTATCTTTAGAATAGTTTTCATGTCATGAAAATCATTTATAATTGTAGTTTACATTCCAATTTTATTTTCCAATGCACATGGTCATTAAGAAATCATCCCTAGGAATGAATCATTTTTAAGACAAACATGCTAAATTTAGCTTTCCTATAAAGAATGTCAAAATGATGACAAATTTATAAGCATCCTTTTGTATACTTATACTGAATATGACCTACTAAGACCTAATTAAACCAAAAATCTCAAAAGTGCAAAATACCTCCATGTTAAAGAAAGGTGCTTGTTCTTCAAGTCATAAAGCTTAGATTCTAGATGTTAGGCCTTTCATCATTTATCGATCCTCAAAGGATCCAATTTGGTAGGATGGTCTTAGAATCCTACATAGTAGAATAAGCATTGAGTTTTAGTAGTCTTTGGATGATGCCTTTTTTAATATCTATTGTAAACTATAGCAAGCATTAAATTTCTTTTAACCTATGATTTATTTTTAGTATCACATAACATACACTAATATAATAGTAAAAGGAACTGAACTTTAAATTTTTGCACATCAACTACTAACCTTAGTAGTATCTCATTTAACTTCAAATACTTTCTTAAATACATCATTAATCTCTAAAATAAAGAGTTACAGGCATATTACCAATAACAAATATGAATGATTTTATAAAAAAAGCTAGAAAGTTCTATCTATACGATTATCAAAATAAGTTGTTCACCATGCAGTGCTATCTCTTTGATAAAACATAAACATTATTGTGTTGCACCATGAAAATTTGTCAATCAAAAAGAAAATAAATAAATCATAAGTAATATAACATGTTTGCAATTCCCAAAGACTTGGAAATTTTTTTGCACATAATTATATTTAAGTTAGACCATAAAGAAAATCTAAATGTGAATTCTAAAGCCTAGCAATTTATTAAAAGGTCTCATATAGAAAAATGGAAAATCAAAAATCAAATAAATGATGATTCAAGTCTTGTCAAAGGAAAAATATCTAAGGCATGATGAATGATCCTTCTATTTTGTAGCTTTACACAATATGGGATAAAAACCATAAATTTTATAAATACAAAAACTCAAAATTAATACTAGACCTAGGGAATTTAATAAAATATCAAGGGTTTGAAATGCAATTTAACTTTCTAAGAAAAAAAATGGGACATACCTCTTAGGAGTGCTACTTCTTTCAAAAAATGATCTCAAATGCTAAATTTAGTAGACCACTACATGAATCTAGTCATAGGTCCATGTTGTGTCCACCTCCTAGCCCTCATACACCCACTCAGCATACAAGAAGATTTCATGAATGTTTCTTCTAGTTGATCACCTCTTGAATTGTTGCTACAACATCATGGTGTTCACAATAGAAAATAGTCCCCCTTATCTATAAAATGGATTTCAATCAAATCTTGGAATGTAAGGATTCTCTTAAACACTATAATTGCTCAGCTTTATCAAGAAAACCCAAGTCTCCAAAATGTCATCAAGATGCAATCACTTATTGAAGAAATATTTAAAACCTTTATGATTTTTTATCAAGAACAATTGCAAGTATCCTTTCTCCACCCTCACAATGACTTAAGCATTTGAAGGTTTCCTTTTTTATTTAACAAAACATGACAACCTTTTTTTTTTGCAATTTGGAATTGTTCTCTTCTATTTATTCTTGATACCTATTATTGCATTCCATGATTGTAAAGCACACTCATGAAGGATGAAACTTCCCAAAAATGGTTTGAATTTTTGAATACAGTCAATTTTAGCTTTTTTTTTTTTTACTGCTTCTCTACTTAGTATAGAATTTGTAGCTTTGTTCCTACACTTTTGGTCTTTTCTTTCTTACCACCCTCTAATCTTTCTTAGACACAAGATCTTTTCATAAAATTTAAAACTCCCTAAAAATATGTGAGTTGTTTTGTTGCAATAAACAAAGTTAGTTTTTAGCTTTTTTCTTTATTTCTTCTTTGCTTAGTGTAGAATTTATAACTTTACCCCTACATTTTTTGTTCTTTTCTTTCTTCTCACTTTCTAATTTTTCTTAAATGCATGAGATCTTTTTATAAACTTAAAAAATAGGATTTTCATGTTTTGAAAAATAAAAAAATAGGTTTGTCATGTTTTGGAAAAGGACACTAATTTTTTCCTTTCAAACATGTGCCCATGTTTTCTTTTTCTTTCAAACATGTACCCATTGTTTTTTTTCTTTCAAACATATTCTCACAAATTTTTTTACTTTTAAACATGTGTATACAATCGTTCTTTTCTTTTGAACATGTGCCCATTATTTTTTTGTCCCCATGATTTTTTTTTCTTTTGAACATTTTCCTACTATTTTCTTTCTTTCAAACATATGCCCATTATTTTCTTTCAGAAAGGATAAAGTTCTTCCTATAAATTTTTTGTTGTCATCCTTTTTACTTTTTTTTGGCATGCATCCTGCATCAAAGGGACATTGATGAGAGGTGAATTTCCTTGAAAGCGCTTCATGTTCCTTACGATGTTTGTCATTTTTACCTTATTTGTAGTTAATGTTTAGCAACTCTTTCCATGTTTTGTAGTTTCTTTGATTTTTCTGCATTTTTTTCAATCTTTGTCAACTCTCTTAGTTGCTACACATGATTTGCATAAGATTTTTAACTCATAAAACTTCTTCTCCCTTTGCAATTGCCAACTAAAGATGAAGTTTAAAACCTTTTAGATTCTAGACTATGTGCTTAATTAAAATATTCTTATTGGACATTTGTGAGTTTATTTATGTTCTAAATTCAAAAGCAATAGTGATAATTCTAACATTACTACTATTTTTGTTGTTACTTCTGCTAGCCGATCTAGGTCTCACTTTATTAAAATGACATAGATCACCATATTATTTTAGACTAAACTATGTGCATCTCAGTCATGACAGAGTACAACTAGTTAATCGAATGATGCAATGCAAAATTTCTACTTTACATGATGTTGCTATCCTGCAAGCTATCCAAGGAAGCATGTACAACACCAATATGGGCCCTCTTATCCTCATCACGAAGTTCAATCCTTCCACTAAATCCTTAAATGTGAGGAACCCTAAACTCTTGTAGCTCTATCAACAAGATCTACATTTGGTAAATGTCTTTCTAAAACCTATCATCTATTGGAGAAATTTTTAAATTGCAAAAGTTCTTGACATTGCAACAAATTTAGTTTTGATCTTCATATTATTAGCTCATCCTTATACCTACAAATATTTTTCATTTGAACATATGCCCACTAAATTTTTTTTCAAAAAAGGATCAAGTTCTTTCTATAAATTATTTGTTTTCGTCCATATTTTTAGCATGCACCCAACATTAAAGGCAAGCTATATGAGGGATGAAATTCCTTGAAAGTGCTTCATGTTGCTTCTCATGTTTATCATTTCTCCCACATTTATAATTAATGTTTAGTATCTTCTTTCATGTTTTTATAGTTTCTTTGGTTTTTGTACATTTTTTTCAATCTCTACCAAATCTCTTTTGCTACTGCACATGATCTACATAAAATTTTTAACTCATGAGACTAAACAATTGTAATAGTTTGAGGAACATCTATGATAAACAAATTCTTACATTCCCCAATGTGTTTGCAAATGTTTTCAAACATATAGGTTAAAAAATTTTGTAAAAAAAAGAAGCATATTTTAATAGTTAAAATAAATAATGAAAATTAAAATATTTTTAAAAAGGAATGTTAATGCTTCCAATATCCAATTTTTAAATTTGTCTACATTAATCATGTAGGTTTCTACTCATAGATAAGAACTTCAGTTTTAAGGGTAAGAGAAAACATCTTTGATGAGCAACATAGTAGACCATGCACCCAATCATAAAAATCATAAGCATTCATGTGTGATTAATCACATGTTGTGGACTATTTTACCATGGTATCTAGATAGTTAAATATGAGATTATAGGTTGCTATCTTCCAAATTACACTCATGTAGGCTTAGTTCATATGGTTAAGTGTAATTAAGGCATATGATATTGATCTTTTATGAGCCATATTAAAATATTCAAACTCAATCTAAACTAATTTAAGTCTAAAGAATAAAACTTATTCTAGCCTAGGTAATAAGTATTTGTTCTTGGTATTCTATACATAACCCAAAATCATATAATCATTGTTGGATTACCAAGTTATTACTACTAGGTAAACCAAGTAAGAGCATCACTAGGATTACTAGATAATATCTATTATGCTTGAAACTATTCATACTTATGTTATCATAATTATCATGCATTTTAATTATTGACTAATGTTTACTTATGTGAAAAAGTAAAGTTGCATGTAAAATAAATTCCATTTCATGTAAGTCTAAGTTAAGTCAATAGCTACAATGGAGTAAAAGAATCTTAATCTTTATTATTATTCATGAAATATGTCCAACTACATGGCACTCAAATAAAGATTTCAAAAAATCATTTCAAATCATATTGTAAGTATTTTATAATTGATCTAAATGTTATAAGGAAAACTACAAGAGTTTCACTAAGAATACTAACCAAATGGTATCATAAATGCACTGCGTTTGCATATTTATATAAGCATTTATTGCTTTAATGTCATTGGCCCTATGTTAATTTATTCAACATAGGACTTACACATTATGCACTTACAATTGATTAAAACTTATGTTCAAGTTAACAAATTTGAAATAGAGACATAGAGCTGTTTAAAAAATGTGAAAGTGACTTAACCAACTTAATTGACTTAATTGATGAGAGTATAGCAATACAAAATTTATTTATTTATTTTCCAATTTTGATAAATGAGAAAACTTGAACACATTGTCCTTACAAACATTACACTAATATTTTCAAAAAGATCCAAGTCATAAGTTTCATATTGTGCTTGGACATAGTAGTTTCTGCAGTGGCTCCTCATGCTTTTGTTGAGATTGTATTTTTCCTACTACTATGGCTACTGCTCTCTTTAGTTTGAGTCCATCAATTACTACATTCATCTTTTCCTCCTTGGTCCTAAAATCATGGATGGTCTAGGCTAGTTTGCCTAAATGTTCTAGTATAGAAACCTCTTTAGGACACATAAGAGTGGAAAAATTTTCATATATGTTAACAAATAAGCAACAAAATGTTTTTGTTGGATATAGAATGACTTCATTATGTTCTTTAGCTTCTCGTAGTCTCTCATTTTATTACCCAAGGCATCTATGACTCCTCTCTAAATTTCATATTTTTTGTTGAGAGCCTCAAGCTCCATGTTGATGATCTATAGCTTTTGTTGTGTCTTGTAGTGAACTTTATGCTTATTATCATACAATAAATATGATCTTGTGGCTTTTTTGTCCAAATATAATTGGGGGCTACTAGTAGTTAGCATTACTAGATTAGCATACCTAAAGTTGGTAACCTTTGTCTATTCCATCATCTCCTAAATCTACAACTCCTTTATTCTAATCTCTATCAAATTATAAGCATTAAGACCATTAAAGATAAGTTGTCAAGAATTACCTTGGAGCTAGTGGAGGGATTAGTTAACCATTTTCTTAGTCAATCAAAACTTCTTCTCATTGATCTCTTTTTCATGCCTACTTGATCCCTATAATGATTTTTAAGCTTTTCATACTTTAGGACTCTATTTTTCTAATTAGCAATGTTAATGGCTAATTTTTATTTGATGGTCCTAACCTCCTCCATGGAGAGATTCCTATTTCCTACTACCAACCTATGAACATTCACACTTATCTTAACTGACTATTCCTAGAGTTGCTTGAGGTATTCTTCCATTTGTTTCTTTATCTTCAGCAACTTCCTATTATTCTTATCTATCCTAATTATTTTCATGCACCATGATGAGATTCTTTTTTGCTTCATTTAGCATTACTTTTGTTAAGCATGCATTCTAGGTGGTCTTATTTTTTCCCATCTCCATCTTATGTTGCCTTAACTTTAATTATTCATAGTCTTCATATGTTGTGAGGCCAAGATGCTGGATGGAAAGATCTAATAATTAGTCTCTAAGTTGTGCAACTTCATTCCTTAACTATCAATTGATCAAATATGCCTCTTAAAGTTATGTTTTTGTAATTATGAGCCTATCCCTTATCTCAATGAACATAGACTAGGTCGATGTTATGTCTTTGGCCATCTCAAAGACATTTGTAGTTGATGACCTATTCTTCACCAGTCTCTCTAATATTGGCTAGTGATAGATTGAATTCATAGCCCTTGAACCAATCCTACAAACATCTAAATAGATGATATAGTAATAAAATCTAGAATTAATATTGTAGTAGCTTTTAAAACTTTATTGACTCTATTGGCTACCATCTCTATAGTTATTTATTCCTCTTTAGTGGCATAATTACCATAGTGGATTTATTCCCCTCCTCTAACATCATGAAAAAGGTTGCAACATTGTCCAAAATTTATAACATTTGTTTAAAGGGTAGGGATTTTATAACTTCTCTCACAACAAGGTTCACTTGGATAGTGGCTTGGCTTCTTTATGTAAAGAAGAGGTTGGATAGATCATCCTACTACTAGCTAACTATTCATACAACTTTGTTGAAAAGGCTTATTACAAGATGTTAATATTCCAAATTTTCCATAGATACTTGACAAGATTCTTCTAGTTGCCCAATCTTGTCTCTAGCATCTAACATTTTAGCCACTCCCCATATATCTAATGGTTGAAATGGAACCTCCTCTTAAAGTCTAAGTGGTGGCTTTTCCTTCATCATCTCTTATCATTACACTCTTATGGATCTTCAAAAAACATCATTGGAGTAGTGGAAAAATCCTCTTTTTTCTTCATAGTTTTCTAATGAGTCATGAAAAGGGAAGTGTCTTTTTATCCTTGTCATTTTCCTTGAAGCATTTCTAAATCTCCATGGAAGAAGTGTCATTCTACCCATCTCACTTTCCATGAAGGATTTCTCAATCTTCAAGAAGATGAGTTGTGATAGGTTGATTGGAAATTTTTCATTGAGTGCAACACAAGCCCTAGTAGAGAAGGATGTAACCTTTTTACATCATCCATTGGATTCAGATGGTATGCAATGCTCTTAAAGTAAATTCTTTCTACCTAGGTGAGTGCATCATACTCCTTCTGCTTAACTCCATAGCATCTCTAAGTATAATTCTTCTTTCTTTCAATGTTAGACTATGTTGATACCTTCACCACTTTTATTTCTACATTTGAAATTCCTAAGGCCTCAATTATGAAATCTATCAAGTACGAGATTGTGATGTCCTTGATTTTGACTATCACATCTTCCTAGTAGTTATTCTAGAAGTGATATGTTTCTCCTAGGTACTATGCTTTATTTATTGAAATAATGGGTAATAAAGAAGATGTTTGTAGTTGCTTATGATCTTTTACAATGCAAATTTTAAGAAGTATTCAAAACTTGGTTCTCATAGCACAAAACTTTGGATGTCCTTTATTCTAATATTCACTAGAAAAGCTTTAGTGAGGGCCACTTTGAAACTAGACCTCTCTCTTAGTATCTCATCCTATCTTACCAACCTTGTTTCAATGGTAGGAATCTAGTTAACAAATTCCACTTCAAGTTCTTTCCTAGTAGGTCCAGTTGTATGTATGGCTTGAGGCTATTGTGCCTACTCTTTTCCTCATCTTCCTTCTTCATGTGACCTATTTTCTCTATGTGATGATTATCATCCTACCTCTAGAACTTACTTAAGCATCATTTGTAGTCACATTAATGATCAATTATTATTTTTCAAATGATGATTATAATATTTGGCTCTTTATCATCCTTAGATTAGCCTAAATTTTGAAAATTATAACATTAATTCCCTTATGTAACTATACTAGAAGGTTTTGAATGTCCAAAGATAGCTAGGTTATCTAAAATTTAAGTTATTTCAATTATTTTTAATGGTAACTACCTTGGGTATTCAAAAAATGTAATTTTAAAAAGTTTTTCTATTACGCGTTAAGTAACCCCATGACATAGAGCTTAACTCCAAGAGCTCATAGGTTTTAAAATAGTGGAAATGAGAGGTTTTGTTTGCAAGATATGATTGGTAGATGGCTCTAGCTCTCAAAAATTGCAAAAATTTCTCTTTTTTTGAAATGAAAATGATGAAAATTTTTCTAACAATTGACATGTATATATAGTATTTTTATATAACATTTATGTTGCTCAATTAATGGTCTACATCAACAAAGGATGTTATATTAACATTATTGAAGCTGGAATTTTTTTTAAAGAATTAACATAATTTAGAGGAATTTTCTTAGGATTTTTGGATTAAAACAGAGCCAATAAAAATGTTCAAAAGTCATGAAGACATTTCAAACAATGTTAAATGCTAAATTAGCATAGGTGCAAAGCTTGAACATGTAAAGGAATTTGGGATTTTGACATGAAATTTAAACAAACTAAGAAGAAAATGATCAAATGTTGAAGTGTAGAAGTTTAGCAAATAGCACTTGATGCCATAAGCATCTGGAGTTGGTTAATCACAAGATCTCCAAAAGTTATACAAGTGGGTTCTTCTCATAACAAGCTCCTACCTAAAATACCCTTGTACAACCATTTCACAATGTGTTTGTGGGTACCTAGGAAATCAAATGTTGATAGATTTTAGGTTTCAACAATCACACAACTATGTTCATTGAGATCCTAGACTATACTATACAAAAAAATTAAGGGAAACATAGTTATAAACATAGAAGTTTATAACTCAATGCTACCAAGTAGAATTGAACTTGGCATTACCAAGACAAGACCTATACCACTAGGCTAATACTTCATTCTTCAGTGTAGTTATAATCACTATGATACCTATCTATTAATGTTTGAAAATAAGTCTATACCACTACCAGTGACATCACATTATGTCATCTAGGTCCATCATCATGATACCACCTATAACCACATGAAAACACCATCCCTTAATAGGAAAACATTGGGAAACATGCATTAAGTGTATAGAACAATTAGTTAATTATAGGTGTGTGAGTTATAGATCTTGGCCTTTGACTAGAAAGGTGCCTTTAGACATAGGTCACATGTCTTTCTATCCCCATAGTTAATGCTAATCCCATCAATAATGCACCTTCATGTATGGGTTACATGTCTTTTTAGTTGCATGAAATCATAAAAATCAGTTCTCTCTCTATGCTCATCTTAAATAAATATTGTAATTGATTCCTATAAAAATGATTCTTTACAAGAATTGATATTTAAAAATTCTTTCTTTGATGTGCTTTTATATTATATGAAGGGCTGTGACTCTTCATGAGAAGTCACATTATATTATTAATTAAAATATAAATAATAAATTATAAGTATTAATTATTTACAACTCTTACAAGATTTTCATTTTCACTTATTATGATATAATCACTTGCATATTAATATATCATCAACCACTTAAGTTTTTCAAAGTCACAGGCTTCTGTACTTAATATTCTAACACTCCTCCTCACTTAGAAAAATCCATTTGGAGTGCTTACAGTTTATATTTCTTCCCATCTTTCCTTAATGGTTTTTTTCAAGGACGATTCTTTAAAGATCCTTGATCTTCTACCAAGAACACAAGTCACACACTTTCTAACACTACATGAACATCTTCATCATGAGTGTCTCTTTAATTATAATATTATTTGTCTTACATATAAGAATGAGTTCATTTGAACTCATAATCATGTGTACATTTACCAACTGTAACATTTCATGGTGTTCAAGAACTACTACATCACATTGTAGCCTATTCTTTTTCTGCTCCTCTCATATGTCTTCTAAATTTTTTTTCATTGATCAATCTTACATGGGCTTGGCCACTCTAAACTCCTTCAACAATCCACCACTCAACCTTTTTACATTAAACCTCATCTATAGATAGGTACCTACATTTCTTTTTCTTTCCTTACAATTTCATTTTACATACTTTAAATATTTTCTTCTTTTTAGAAATCTAAATCTTTATTTTGTACACACTTGATCAATTTTAACTATTTAGTCATGTTGGTGCTATAAATTCTACAAGCATGCATCCTTCCATGACCTTTTTAGATATATTTATTAGGACTCTAATAATCAACATCTTTATATTATCATATACCTCCTTTAGGTATCTTCTCAAAACATTACCTCATAAGTTTCTTCATTTACTTCATACTTTACTTATACATTCAAACTTCTGCCTACATTGTAAAATTATAGTATCTTTAAATTTTTTATTGGACTCACATAATCAAGTTCATTTTTATATATTTATTTTCTACTTTTCTTTTTTTCATTTAATCTTCTTCTCATTCTTCCATCGACAATGCCTTCTTAAAGGTAGTTTTATTTCTACTGCTTTCTAATGATTTCTAATTCCAAGTGCAATATTATATCTCAAGAATATTTATCTTTCTTTTTTATAATGTAATCCTTGTTATTTAGTTGTTCATAAGTTGACTTATGAGTGATAAGACACAACTTGAAATTTTACGTTTCTACTAGGAGCCATAGGAATTTGCAATTCATAATTATTCACTCACACCCATAATGTCACATCTTTTTCCAATCCCTCTTGATTATTTTCCCTTTATCCAACATATAATGATCATAGGTTTGTTTTAATTTTCATGTGATAAGAATTACATTACTTCCATGATAAAGATCCCTTATTTGTAGAATTGGAGGGACGAATGACATGATCCCATGCTTTTGCACAATTATTCTTATGATATCCTAAGAGTATAGAACATAGTCTAATCAACAAAGTTGGATTCTACACATAAGTGGAAATTTATTAATAAAAGACTCAATTTCACTTAAAGAAATTAACAAGTTATAGAATAGATTAGAAAATATGAAGAAATGGAAAACATATGAAGAATTAGAAAATATCAAAGAACTAAAAAAATAGTCAAGAAATTAGAAAAATATAATAAATTATAAAACAAAAATGTATGAAAATAACACTAAGCTTAATTCAAACAATGTTCTCCATGACTTAGTTTCAAGAAGGAGATGCATAATATGGACTTTGCAACAATATTATTAGAGGTATTGAAGGCATTACTCTTTTAGAACTCATGGAATGACTTTATCTATTGGATATTAATGAGAATCAAATTTTGTGATTTTTTAGATGGTAAATCTATAAGGCACTAGACCTATAGACTACATGGATTATGTATGATCATTTCCAAAGCATTTGAAATTTACTACACTGAGATATGTTATTTAAGTTATAATAAAGGACCTTATCACCTAGTTAAATGTCTAAGTAGTGAATTTTAGCTTATGCTTTGTAGATTTTATGGACTTCATTATGCATGAGAGCTATCATTCTATTTTTCCTTAGCACATTTATGTTAATCAATATTTCTCATTATGCTAAGGCAGGGTCTAAGTGTAAGTCATGAGTGATGTTGAGTGTAAAAATTTTAGTTTGAATAGGCAATTTGGGCAGTTTTCCATACACTAGTTCCTATGGAAAGTAACCAATAGGAAGTTTCCATGTTGACCTATGAGCCCATAGAACATCATTAAGTTTGATGTTTCATTCTTTACTATATTTGCTAATTTTGTATGCTAGTATTCTAATTATCTCTCCATTAGTGACTTCATCTTGTTTATTGGATTAGGGGTAATATGGTGTGATTAATTTATGTTCTATCCGTAAGCATTACATTAGCATTTTGAAAACTAGCCCTGCGTAGTGAGTCTCATTATACGATATAAGCACACAAGCCACTCTAAACCTATTTACTAGGCTTTGTAGAAAGAATGCAGTAGTAATTACTACAATGCAATTAGTTATCATATCTATTTCAATCTACTTTGTTTAATAATCCATTGTAACAACAATGTATGACTTGCCATTTGAAGATGTGGTGATGGAATCCATGAAGTTAATCCCTCATAGATTCGAAGGCTCTACTGGTTATATCCTTTATTATAGTCCTTAAAATCATGTTGATACCCCATCATATCTTTGATAGTGTTCATAAGACTTAGAAAATGTATGAACATCTCAGAAGAGAGTTGGCCAAAAATAACCAATCATGAGAACTTTAATAGTGATATGCTTTCTTGCATAATGATAACCACATGATCCTTTATACATATCTTGGAGAACTCTTAGCCAGTTCTCTTCAAGAACACACCATCATACCAGACCACCAACATAGAGTTTGTAGAGATTTTCCTCTATTTCCATGAAGTGTTTAGCCTAATGATGGAATTACTTAGTCTAGAACTAGTTCCATTAGAAGGGACTTTCTACTCCTTCATATATGTGAGGTAGTCAGCGAACATAGAAGTGTTCATTATTGAGGACACTACAATAGCCTTTTCAAATAAAGGCTCATCAGGAAACTGATCTAATAAGGGCTCTTCATCAATCTTATTGTCCCATCTTAGCTTGAATAGATGATCTAAAATAACATTTTCATACCCCTTCTTATCTATCATTGTAATGTTAAATTCTTATAAGATCACAAGACATTGAATGATTCAAGGACTCATTGTTGACTTATTCAAGAGAAGCTAAATTACATTGTGATCTATATGCATACAAATAGGATACTCAAAACAAACTGCCTAAAATTCTCAAGAGTGTACATCACTACCAGAAATTCATTTTTTGTTATAGTATAATTTAATTATGTATGAGCAATACTTCTACTCATGCAATGGATATAATATGAGTGCTTTTGATTATCCATATACATGGGCATAGCTCCCAATGCATAATTGGATGCATCTATCATGATGTGAAATGATCTAGACCAATTAGGTGCATCTAGAATTGGAATTTCTATAAGCTTCTATTTGAGAAGCTCAAATGCCTCTTATAATCCTCTATCTAGATAACTTAGTGATCTTAGAATAATTTTTAATGAGCATTGATAATACCTTGTATGTGCAAAGAATGATCTCGCATCCTTCACTGTTTGAGGTCTTTGCATGATTTCTTAAATGACCTTGACCTTTCTTTAGATTAACATCAATGTATTATATTGAAATCTTATGTACCAAGATTATGTCTTCCTAGATCATGAGGTGGCTCTTCCATTAGTTTTGCTTTAGGTTCATCTTCACACACCTCATTAATCCTTATTCTAATCAATCTAGGGCTTGCTCAAAATCAAAGTCATAATTGGAGAAGTCCTTCATGAAGACTTCAACTTCATTTCCTATATGCTTCTAGAAGATGCTTAATACTAAATTTTGAAAGATAGTAGACATATTGCATAAGCCAAAGGCCATCTTCTTGTATGAAATATCTTCTAGGGAGTCATGAATTTTATCTTGGCTTAATCCTCTGGTGCAATCTAAATTTGGCCTACAATAGTATCAAGCACTTGATCAACAAATGAAAATGAAAAATTTTCCTTAAACATTGCCATGTTTAGGAATCTAAAATCAATGTAGATTTATCATTGATCATATTTCTTTAATATAGTCACTAGTGGGCTTACCCACTCACTATCTACAATAGGATAGATGAACCTTGCATTTAGGAGCTTTTCAATTTCTATCTTGAATACCTATTTTAGTTTTATTTTAAAATTCACTATGATTGATACTTTATCTTTATTGTAGGATTTGTGCATATGTAGTATTGGCATATACATTGGTAGAGTCCATTGATCTCATCATAGGACCATGCAAATATTGTGGGTGATTTGTTTGCAACTTCTAACAACTTTTTATTAGATTTTTGTATTAGCTTTTCATTAACCATTACCAACTTTTCATTCTAAAGAAAAACATATTTTAGTAATCCTAGTAATGTATTTAGTTCTATTGGATCTAGCACTAGTTTTTCAAAAATCTCCAACTCTAACTAATTGGTATCTTTTTTAACTTACCCTTAGATTTCTTGAGAGATCTTCTATTTTATCTCTTTTATCTTATTTGGATCCTCAATTGATGAGTGGTGGAGCATCCAACAGTTAACCATACAAGTCATGAGTGTTCATGCATGACCCAATCATAATCCATAGATGGAAAATGTTGTTATGCTAGTAATTGAGTTTAAGTTCACAATAGTTGTCTTTCCACCTCATGCCAATGTGGTACAATGTGTATGGCTTAGCTCTTAATGAGACATATGATAACTGATGTTGTTTAACCACTATCGCTCATAGTATTAAACATAGTAAAAATGGAAGTAAATGCTAACTCTAAGTAATAATAAAAATGTAAGTCTAGTCTAGCCTATAGCAATGGACATCCATTCTTGGTTTGTTATTCACGTCTTGGACTCGTGCAACTACCACTAGAATTACCAAGTGGAATTACTACTGAGCGTACCAAGCAATGCCACCACTGGGTTACCAAATAGTTACACTGAATGCTTGAAACCAATTGTATCCATACTACTTTTACTAATGAAGGATGTAAAGAAAAACACTTGGAAAAGTAAAGCATTAATTAAGAAAATAAGGAAATTATTGTAAGTGAACATAAATAAAACTAAAATTATTCTAAGTGAACATAAAGAAATCTAAGTGATGATGCAATGATGGAAAACAACTTTGATCTTTTTTGTTATGCATAAATTATGCCCAACTACAATTTACTTAAATAAATACTTTGATTGACTATCTCATATCACACTACAAACATTCACACTATCACTTAAACTATGGAATGAAACTGGAAGAGTTTAGGTAAGGTGTCAATTGAAAAGTTGTTGGATCATGCATTCAAGTGTCATATTTATAGGGCTACATGCATCCCAAAACATTGTATCAATGATGACGTAGCATGAGTGGTGACATCATATTAACGACATCATTGATATGGCATCGTTGCTACATTATCATTATGTAATAAAATTTAACTTTATCATACCCCCACAATTGATTGGAAACTTGTCCTTGAGTTAAAAAAAAATTAGGATGGAGTCCCTTGCAAAATTAGGAGGTAGATTTAACTATACATTACTGATGGACTATTTATATGACTCAGAATGCCACATTGGTATTTTTACAAAATTGACACTATTATATGACAAATCAAAACAAAAATTAAAGTAGCTTAATGTAGCCTATGTGCTTGGCAATGGTGGTTCTTCCATCAGCTACTTCCCCTTGTCATCAACCTTCTTGAACTGATATCTATTTAACAATGTCTAAAGCTTCTCCTCCTCTATCCTGGGATCATGTACCATGAATGCTTGTTGAGAAATATGTGATGGAGCAAGTACATCCCATGACCATAGCAGTTGCAGGAACATTTGATTGGCCTTTACATACCAAGTTGCAAAGTACTGCCATTCTTTCTTCAAAGCCCTAACTATTTTCCTAAACTCTTGTTAATCAGACATTTTACAAGCTAGGTTACCTGCTACATATTTTTGGACTTGGTAGCTAGCTTTCACAATTTCAAGTTTAGAATTTATCACATGTAGTTTCTGTAGATCATCTTTCTTGTCTGCAAATTCTTTCTCCTATAATTCATAAACTACTACCACCTATTATTCTAGTTCATTCCTAGGCCTGCCTATCATTAACATGGCCAAGTTAGCATAGCAAAGATTCGCTAACTCTATCTATTCTATGATGTCTTCAATCTACAAGTATTTGTTTTTCACTTCTGCTTTGTGAACATGAGCTAAACTATCCAAGATGGATTGCCAATCTAGAATTTGTCTAGAAATTGAGCTAATTTTAGCTTTGGCCATCTAGATTTCTTTGTCAATGATTTGCTTGTATATGCCCACTTGACCTTTGAAATGCTTCTTAAGTCATTCATGCTTCTTGGCCTCATTTTGCCATGCATTGATTTCAATTGTAGATTTTTTTCTAATCACATAGACTTCTTTCATTAACAAGATTTTATTCTCACTAGCCAAGCAACTCATGTCTTGGTTAACATAGATTAACTATTCTTGGAATTGCTAGATGGTCTACTCAATAATGTTATTTTGCCTTTCTACGTTGGTCAACAACATTGTTAGTAGCTAGTTGTTTGTTTTTCTCTTACAAGGCGGTGAGTGCTTTGGAATGTGCATATGTCTAAGCTTGTACTGATGATGCATCTCATACCACCTTCTCCTTCTCCTTCTCTATTTTCATATTATGATTAATGAGGCATCTCACATAATCTATTCTAAATTGGTTGAGTTGGCCTAGTGCAAAAAACTACATCAGATCTCTTCTTTCTCCTCTTAAGATGTCTAGCTCTTGCTGTAGGCTTTGAACTTCATTTGTAGTATGGTTCATCCTAGTCTTAGCCATGAAAAAATTCCCCTTGGTGGTGATTAATTCAAGCTAAATTGCTATGATATCAATGGGGATGTCAAAGAGATTTTGCATGAGTTGTCCTATCTACAATAGTCTATCTAATATATCCTCATGTTTAGCAGGAGTCATCGAGGTACTAGCAAGCATTTGAGCATCTCTCATCCCAAAAATATTGGCTAACAACACAATAGGAATATTGAATGATTCTTTAATGTGATTTGTGATCACTTTAGTGGCTCCCGCTACATCTAGATGTTGCATAATCACAATTGTGGCTCCTTCACCTATTTCCAAAATTACATGGAATGATGTAGCATTCCCTGGGATCTTTTCTGACCAATCATCCCCTCCTCTTAACTATAATGAGATTTTCCCACCTACAAGGTTTGTGGCGATGGTGGGTCTAACTGCACTTTCTTTGAGTTTGTAAAGATTAGCACCCTCTCTTGTTCCCTAACTTATTATGTCTGTAATTTGTTGTAAATGGCTAACTAAGGATCTATAGTCCTATGGTAATGGCGGTGGAACTTGTTGTTGTTTCTTCTATTCTTGGTGATTAGTTGGTGGCTAGTTACTGGGTTGTACTTGTTGCTGTTGACTAGTAGTGTGGATGGTATTAGTAAAAGTTGAGCCCATAGCCCCTTCAGTACTTGCTTTTTTTTCTAGGTAATCCTTTTTAGGAGGCATTGGTTTTAAAATTTTTGCATATTTAGCATTTTTATCTTTTCTCAAGACATCATTTGTGTAATCCAATATGCTTGCATATTTACATAGCATCCTAATTAGGTAGGGGAACGACAGTGTTGATTTCTCTGCCTTCTTCTCCTCGAATCACCTCTGAATTTCAAGGAACTAGAGATGGGTGATCTTAGCATTAAATTTTCCCATAAAAATGGTGCTTCCTATGACCACATAGGTTGATATCTTGTTGAGCATCTTGGTTATGAACAAATGATAGATTCCAATCTTAAAATAGATCTTTTCTTCAATAGTCATCTCACTATATTCCTTGTCCTCCTTATCATAGGATCTTTGTATCCATAATATTTTGACATTTGTATTAGACCTTGTGGAGATTTGTGTGACATTAGCCCCTACATTTGGTAGATTTAGGGTGTTAGCTATTGCCTCTATAGAGTATGACACTGAAACTCCATCTATTTTAATAATGGCATTGACTTGCTTATTTTGCTAGAATTGAAGAATTTCCCATAAATACCATTCACCGCTAGTTTACAATGTCAGCCATAGGAGAGATGATTGAAGTTGCATCCTTATGACATCTAGAGGAAAATCCATGGAAGGACCAAGATTTAGTTCCATAGTAATTGTTAACATGATTGATTTCTCCTAGATAGCCTGGAGGCATTCTAATAATAGTGTTAGGCACTATTCTTGTTTAAGTACTTGTGGTACTTCCACCTATGCTTGTGCAAAGTGCCCAATAGTAGGTGTCTGCTGATGAATACCAAAAGATTGGGCTTCCTAGTCTACGTACTTTGTTGGTGTAGTCTATTCTCCAGTTCAACCTCTTCCCATGGCTTCTTAGTCCTTTGCTTCCATGTTGTGAAGGTCCTCCTGCTAGTATCCTCTTTGAGGTTGTCTATAATCAATGAAGAGTTTAGGGTTACCACAGTGTTTAAATCAAGGCTTAAAGATTTATATTTTTTCTCGTACTCTTGGTTAGATCTCATTCTTATTTTAAGATTATTACATAGTTAGAAATATTTTTAAAATGATGCCCCCTAAGTGTTTCTCCTTTAGTTACCATGACCTCACACACTTATTATCTTTTTACTTATATTACCTTAGAATTAGTTAGAATGGGTTATTAAGAGGATTTATTGAATTATTTCACTTAAATTTACTAAATTCATGATAATATCTTTAGTGTTTTATCTCACTTACCCTTAGACTATCTTCAGGAGCTAGAAAATTTTAGCTCAAATTTCATTGCTCTCACCCCCACGACTAAGTTGAATGCCCCAGGATCAACAAGATTCAAAGATTTTGAAAATCGGAGATGTGGGAACAAAGTTATGGGCTTTGTAAGTTAGCTTGTTAGAGCTTAAAAATAAAATAGCAAAAACTTCTCTTGGCGCAAATGGAAAGAATGAAAAATTTTCTAACTCCCCATACATATATATAGTATTTTTATTAGGGCAACATTATTGATACAACATCGTATCAATGACATATGAGGGGCTCATACATCACATCAACAATTTCATCTTGAAAAATTTCAAATTTGTGATTAATTTCTTGTGTAAAAAATGACTCAAATGAAATGATTGGAAGATAGTAAGCATTTAATAGGTTCTTGGAGTAGCCATGATGCTCAGATTTCAGAAATTAGGTGTTTAAAGTTCATAAAGAAGGAATTTTGGGCTATGAAAGTTGACTAAGTGTATAGAATATGGATGAAGGGTTATAGGTATATGGACGGATTTTTGAAAGTAAACAAAGCATTTATTAGATCTTTGAAAAATCTTGGAAGACACACGATGATGTGAAATTGCTTACAATGTATGAAATACAAGAGTTATAAAAGTGGATCCTCCCTAAAGTGGGCTCTAGCCCTTAGTACCCTTGTATAACCATGCCTAAAAGTGTCCTTAGGCACTCAAGGAGTTGAATGTAAGACATGCTTATCTAGCAAAACAAACATGTTAGAATCACTGGATTGGGAAAATAACACTACATTACACAAAACCACAAATTATGATTAAATATATAGTGTGGTGAGATGGACAATAGAAGGGATTGTTGAAACTAAGATGTGAGGTATCTTACCATAAGCATAATGAATTCTTGTGTGTGATTTGTGGTTAGATTAATCATTAGCCCTTTTGTCCAATTCAAACCAAGTCTAGACCACTTTCCAATGACATCACATAGTTTCATCTCTTAGGTTCACAACCATAAGACTACCATTTTTGCAAAGAGTACTACCACTTGGTGTATTATCCAAGGGAGGAGTATATTAATTACACTCTTTATTTTTTAGGTTCTTGAGCAGCCACCTACCAACAAGCATGGGTAACATGTTTTTCTAGTCGAACCTCCAAAAATTTATTTTGTGCATAAATCTTATTTTTTACTGTGTTAACATTACCAAAGAAATACCTTTAGGCATGGGTAACATGCCTTTCCAGTGACATGGTAAGGTAGCACTTATTGTACTCTTACTCCCATTTTTTGTTAGATCTACAAGGATATAATACATTCTTAGCGACAGGATAATACTCATAGAAGTAATCTAAAAGAATTCACAAATTCCTTTGATGGCATACTCATTGCATTCCCATTTGGTTCTTCACTCTTCTATCCAAGCATAATGATTATAGGTTTATTCCTAGTTTTATTATAAGAAGGATATCATTATTATCATGGTAAGAACCTATTATTATTGGAATGGGTGGATGGATATTGTGGTCTCACTGTATAGATAATCAATCACTTATGATTGAGAATATAGAGAAATATTTACCTTATTGGGACTACATCTTGCCTTATTTGGTGTGTTTTATTAGAAAGTCATAAAAATATGTACAAGTAAAATGAGGACAAGCATGAAAAATTAGAAAATATATTAAGAAATAAAAAGATAAAAAGAATGAAAAATTATCAAAGGATTATAAAATATTAAATAATGTCAAAAGTTTAAGAAATGAAAAAGTATAAAAGAAAAGAAAAATATATCAAAAAAGTAGAATAATTAATAAGAAAGTGGAAAATTTACAAGGTACCTACTGTTGGCGACCGTTTGGGACACGACCGCCAACGAGTGTCCTCGAACAGGATTTAGCTGCTTGCTGGTCTTTGGCAATACCAAGGCCCAGATACCTCCAAATAGACTCAATAGTTAATGTGAGTATGTGTGTGTGCTGTTGC
>MNCI01024428.1:1493356-1567110 GCA_015680685.1 Gnetum montanum | reverse complement strand
GGGACAAAAACCTCATTCCTAAGAAAAATAACAAACTGTACATTATCAAGTCCTTCATAGACTATTCTTGGGATGGAAATTGAATTGTGAGGATTACCCTAGTAGGAATCCTCATCTCTCTAACTGTTTCATAGGAAATTTTGGATGTGATGAAGGCTGTTCTGTTGTTCTCTGGCTTGGTGGAGCTCGCACCTTGATCTATTGGAGCTTTCTCTTCAGCACTTTTCTCATTTTCTTTTTTGGATGAGCTCTTCTTTTCTTCTCCATTAGGTCCTTCATTTTCCTCTCGGGAGACAAAGGCTTCTCCCCATCCCCATGATGATGACTCTTCATTGGTTAGTTGCTCTTCTCTTTTCTCTTCCTCTTTGGTGCAATCTTAGTATTACCCCCAAACATTGGACTCTATCTCCAAACATCTAGTGAGAAAAGAAAATTCATCGGACAACCAAGCCATAAAAGGACACTCTTTTGGAGCTCCACAAGACCTAGCCTTTAGGTAAGCCTTCAATACATGCTCAGGGAAAAATCCCATCACATATGGAATAAAAGGCTTTTTCATTGCTCTCTCAAACTCCATCTCCCTCTTTCAAATTAGCTCTTTCTTACTTTCCCTATTCAACTTGAATTGAAAGATGATGAAATTTTAGGCAACTTAACCCTCTTTTTATAGGTGCTAGAAATTTAAACTTCCCCCAAAGAGTCTTCAACCAAGCTTCCTTCTTTTTAGGCATTCTAACCATTTGTCACAATCCTCACTAAGTAGTGGATGAGTCATCCTCTCCACTTGTCACAATTGTAGAATTCCACTTGAACCACTTGTAGGCTTCCACTTGCCTCACTTGAAGAAAAATTATGTTCTAAGTATAAATAAAGCATAATTAAACATATTAATTGATACTATATTCCTAGTAATATTTACATAATAGTATATACATATATTATTTTGTGTAATGACATCTTCAAGTTGTATGCAATTGTCCCAAATAATGTTTTATATGCAAAACATTATATGGAAATTGCAATTCCATGCCATCCAAAGTTGATAATTTGTAAGTATCCTCTGACAATTGCTTTGTAATTTGAAAGGGACCAATCCATGTCGGGGTAAACTTATTTGGTTTCTTCATATTCCATAATAGGACAAGGTCCCCTATCTTGAAAGTTCTTTTCAAAGCTTTCCTATCAAACCATCTTTTAACTTGAGAGGTATTCTGTAACAAATTATCCCTTGCTTTATCTACTTCAGCTTCTCTTTTAATAAGCAAAGTCATGAAACTTCTATCTTTATCAGTCTTTTCACTATATCTTTGTACAAATTCAGAAGCTGAG
Organism: Gnetum montanum; assembly: GCA_015680685.1. NCBI lineage: Eukaryota > Viridiplantae > Streptophyta > Gnetopsida > Gnetales > Gnetaceae > Gnetum > Gnetum montanum. Next base: position 1,565,781 of record MNCI01024428.1, on the reverse strand, counting down.
CTTATAATCTTGTTTGTAATTCTTGCTGGCAAACCATAGACTAAGTTATATGGTGATGTCCCAATAGCTTTCTTGAATCTAATTCGATCTGACCATAATGCGGATTGTAGATAATCGATCCAATTTCCTGGATTCCCATCCATCGATTTCTTGATATAAGCGATAAGCTTTTTATTGGTGGATTCTGCTAGGCCATTTCCTTGAGGATAATAGTTTGATGAGGAAAATAAAAATATAGATTTTTCTGATGCCCATTTGATAAACTCTTCAGACTTGAAGGCGGGTCCATTGTCTAACACTAACACTTCAGGTAGACCAAATCTACTTAGAATGTGGTCTTCTAAAAACTTAATCACATCTGATGCTGAACTTTCTCTTATAGCCTTTGCTTTAGACCATTTAGTGAAATAATCAGTAGCTATGAGAATAAACTTATGTCTAGCTCTTGAAGGAGTAATAGTACCAATAAAATTCAAACCCCATTGCTAAAATGGTCTATCTGCAACTACTGGCTTTAAAGGGGCTCTAGCCCTTTTAATCCTGGGCCCATGAATTTGACATTTATAGCATTTTTGAATTTTTGTACTAATGTCTTGATACATGGAAGGCCAATAATATCCATATCAAAGAATATGTTGCATAGTCGACTTGGGGGATTCATAAAATAAATTCAAATGATCATGAAACTGTTTCAAAATGAAACTAATTTGATCATTATGAACACATTCCAATAAAACCCCTCAAAAATATTTTTTTGTATAATATACCATCTTTAACAACGAATCTTCGTGCTCTTTTGAAGAAAGCTCTCTTTTGACTTGCAGTTAAATTATTTGGGATTTTCCTTGTATTAAGAAATTTGAAAATTTCATCATACCAATTCTCTTCATGGGTATCAAGTGTACATACTTCACTTTCTCTAGTCATTAACCTGGCGAATCCCATTTCCTTAATTGTTGTGCATATTTCCAATGTAAATCTAAAACTTTGCAACTTTATAAGCCATTTTCCTCTTTTTAATCCAATCTCATTTTGGGCTAGGAATTGCTTGAGTACTGGTTTAATTAGCATAATGTGAACTAATGAACTTTCTAAATAACATTTAAAATGTTGAAGTGCTTTGATGACTGCGAAAGGTTGTTTCTCTAAGTTTGAATAATTTAACTCTGAACCTTTCAACTGATACCCAAAAAATCCAATTGGTTCATCTTGACCTTCACTATCTTTTTGTGTTAAAACGGCAGCGATAGAATCATTCGAAGCAAAAGAATATAACCAAAAATCTTTTTTAAGTCTAGGCTTTAACAAATATGGAGCCTCTTGTATAGCATTTTTAATTTCTGATAAAGCTCTCTCTGACTCTGGTGTTTTCTCTACTTGGACATCCTTTTTTAGCATATGCATCAAAGGTTTGGTAATTTCAGTAAACCCAGGGATGAACTTTTTCACAAAGAAAGATCAAAGAGATTTCTTACTTGTGGGATGCTCAATATTCTGTACTGTTTGAATTCGGAAATTGTCTATGGCAATCCCTTCTTGACATATCACATGGCCTAATAAGCTTCCGGATTTAACCCCGAAGATACACTTCTTCGGATTTAATGAAATACCAAACTCATGACATCTGTCGAAAACTTGCTGGAGATGATTAATATGATCTTCTTTTTTCTTTGAGAATATTGTCATATCATCCAAATAAACCACCACGAATTTGCCTAATAAATCCTTGAATGCTAAATCCATTGCTCTTTGAAATGTAGCTCCAGCATTTGACAATCCAAATGGCATTCTTTGGTAAGCGAAAGTTCCCCATTTGGTGATAAATGATGTTTTGTATCTATCATTCTTATCTACCACGATTTGATTATAACCTAAGAAACTATCTAAGAAAAAATAAACTTGACAACCTGAAACTTTAATCAGCATCTCATCAATTCTTGGAACTGGATACTTATCCTTTTCTGAGGCATCATTCAGATTTCTAAAGTCTACACAAAGCCTTATATCACCATTTTTCTTTCTCACTAGAACAAGATTAGCAAGCCATGTCGAATATCGTACCGGATATATGATTCGAGCTTGTAACAACTTCTTAATTTTAGCTGCCATAGCTGGTTCAAATGATGGATTAAATTTCCTTTATTTTTGTTTGACTATTTTGCAACCTTCTATTAGAGGAATCTTGTGTGTCATCACATCTTGCCTACAAGCTTTAAGATCATCATAGGACCAAGCAAAATTGTCCAAATTATTTCTTAGACATGATAACAAGTCTTTCTTGAAACTAGAATCTCTTTCCTTTGTAACATTCAACATCTTTGGCATCTTGTCTAATACAAAATTCACTACCTTGAAAACTTGACTATCTAGGTCTTGTAAATATTTTCCAGTAAGTAAATTTTTCTTGAACTCATGTTCCAAGTCGATCAACCTTTTTGGAATGAAATTAGCTTTGGAATTTGATGACATTTCAGGTATCACTTGATCTTCAAATTCTTGTTTGTTTTTCATAAATCTTAGTACTTGATCATCGTTTTCAAATACTTGTAAATGTGTTATATTATCTAGTACTAATGGCGGATGTTCTTCTTCAATCATGACATCTTTGTAACTTTCTATTATTTGCATATCCAATGTTGAAGCTGACTTTGCCAAAACATTTGCTATAAGATTCTCTGCTCTATTTATATGCTCTATTCGGCAATGTCGAAACTGATCTAACATTTTACAAGCAAGTTGCTTATAAGGTCTTAAGAATTAACTCTTTACGACATAATTACCCTTTACTTGTTCACAAACTAATCTTGAGTCTCCTTTTATAGTGATCACTCTGATCTTTTTGTTTAGAGCTATTTTCATACCAATACATAAAACTTCATACTTAGCCTTGTTGTTAGTACAAGGAAAAGATAGATGAATTGCTTTGAGAATTTCAGGTGAATCATTCTTGAATATAACTATACCAGCTCCTACACCTTTTGAATTACATGAACCATCAAAGTATAGCTCCCATTTATCCTCATCCTTTGATTGTTCTTTTTCAGAACTATAATTTTTTTGAAGTGTACAAATTTTATTTTCAACACCTCCCTTTTCAATCATTTTACTTTTTCCATTTGAAGTAATATTATCTATCATTAAAGGTTTGCTATATATGTATATATCTGATTTGGTTCTTCTTTCCAAGGTAGCCACATGTGAGAATAATCTGTTGATATGTAACCCGAGAAATTCTTACTCCAACTTCTACTCAATAAGAGACTATGTGAATCTGGTATAATTGCCACTTGAATAGTTACTCTACTTCTGACACGGGGTTCAGAAGTAATTTCCAATAGGACATTTGGTAATTGACTCCATTTTGGCTAGATAATGGATGTCAACAATTGCATTCAACAGAACCTTCAAAAGGATTGACAATCTCTGATTGAAATACCATGGAGATTTACTTTAAAGATAAAAAGAAGCTATTCTGGTCCCATCAAAATACCAAAGATTTTTTGAACCCTCTTGACTATTGAATCGTTCAACAGCATGACTACAAGCAGAGGCTCTTTTACAAAAATCTCAATAGTAGTTCTTATACATTGCATAATAATAAAATTTACTACTAAAATGCTCTTAAGGATTTTAAACACAAGTGCTCCCATGGAAAAATTTTAACAGAAATTTTCTATCGGGCAACAAGAACAATAAGAGCAATCTAAAAATCCCAAAATTACTTGCCAAGGATGATACTATCTAAACCACTAGCTAGAAAATTTAAACAAAATAGAAATAAAACATAGCTCACATGACTATGACAAAGAGGCTAAAATCTTTTCTTTAGCATGCCATCTTACAAGCAATCATTCACAATTTCTTCTTTACAATGCTCTTCTCCCAAGACTCAAAGTGTGTCTCCAAGTGAGAGCCCAAGTGTGTGATACCAAAAATGAGACCCTAAGTGTGGTAGCCCAAGTGTGATGTATTGTCCCCCCCTTGTGCTCTCTCTTTCTTCTTATCCCTGAAGCCTTTTTATAGGGTTCAAATGGTAGTTACATCCAAAATATATTTGCTAACTTCTCTCCCAAGTAACTTGCCCAACAAGTTAGGAAGTTAGGAGAAATATTGCAAATATTGCTTTTGTTAATGAAAATAAACCCAATAGCTTCATATAATTGTTTAAAATTATAGCTCCAATAGCTTTTCATTTTTACTTGTTTAAAATTTTTAAGTTTTGAATACTATTGAAGCCTTAGTAATTTTATGAACAAGGTGATGGTATAATATCTACCTTGGTGTAGACGTTGGTGGTAGCTAATCTATGTAAATTTATATAAATAATTTATCCACACTTGCACCCGTGTAAAAGTGGCTAGAAATAAAAATTTAAATCCAAAATATGAGGTCCGAATGTGAAGGTGCTAGGCCTAGAACTACCAGCAAATATTTCCCAATTATCCCACCCTGCCAAAAATCGTTATCAACCGCCATCGCAGAAGAAGGCTCTGCCGTTGCATCCAGCATCGTTGTCGTGTGGTGTTCAGTTGCTGAAGAGCGAAGTCTTGAACATAGGGTTTCAGTTGCCTGGAATTTGTTTTGTTTTGCCCCAAATTTGCTTAGGGCTTCCTGCATTTTTTTTGTGGATCATCTTCCAAATCATTGTTGTTGATTGTAGAGCCAGGGGCAAACGTGCCATGGATCAGAGTATCAGCGAATGACGGTGTCGGGTATGGTAAGTTGAGAATGGCCCTGTAATGGCTAGAAAATTCTCTACACGGTGTGCACATTGTAGAACGCAGAGAACGTTCGGGAAGGCTTCAAAGGTGGGCAGATCCAGCTGCATATCGATGGAAAAAAAAATTTGAAACTGAATGTGTTGCTACTTAAATTCGCCACGAAGCTCTGATTGTGGTTCCTGTTTTGATCGAAGTGGCAATGACCATGAGAGCTCCTCCTCCGCTATCCTTGTAACCACGTCCTTGCAAGGCTTTATCACAATACGCCCGGCAGGGGCACCACCAATCTTGGCGCCAAAGAAAATAGTTGGGTTCACCATTCTATTTCAATTAGATCACGTACAAAAACAGAAACCGTTAAAGATAAACAAACCCTAGCACTTATGCAAAATCTACTGATGCCTACAGATCAGCTACTAAATCACCATTTCTGAAAATTTCTTTGCACACATTACTATTGCTTGGTAAACCATGAACTAAATCAAAGCATAATTTTAGATTTACCTTTGCGTTAGTACCAACGCATATCCTTTCCAATCCATGAGTAATACCATAGTTTAGATCATTGTATTTACTGTCATCTATGAGGATTGTTCCATTTTCAAAACTTTCATTTTCTATATTCAATTTTAAATTAACAATATCTTCTCCATCATTTTGCAAACATCCACTGATAATTTCCCCATTTTGTTATTCATACAATCTGTTGATTCTGATTTTTGAATTTTCATTTCCAGTTCTCTTCTCTTATTCTTTACCAGTATCCAAATGATCAACTCCTGAACATATTTCTAACAATGAAGAATTCCTTGCTTGTCAATTGATTCACCATTGGCACATTATCTCTTGCAATCTTCTATTTAATGTCTTTCATATATGCGTTATTTCCATCAGTAATATTATGGTCTCCCCTAGATCCCATACAAATAGTATGAAATAACACATTTACATTCTCCCACTCTTACAATAATGTTTAAGATGAATCTTACTCTTCCATGAAATGGCCAAATGTGCCAACACCTACCTATCCTAGTGGACACCCCCATGACTATGGTTAGGATCAATCAATCAAAAAAGTAAACAAGTAGATGACATATGGATAGACTAGATGGAATCTTTAGTGGAGTTGGGACATTGATGATAAGGTTTGACCTATTGGATGTTTACTAGGATAAGTTTATGTGGGCTAGATGGATGTTGAATGTGCATGGCACTTGATGGGTAAGTTTCCTAAATGATGTATGTTGATGTTCCAATGTTTGATGGAGTCAGCACTTCCCATGGACACGGCAGCTGTAGGAACACTTGATTGGCATTAACATGCTATGTCGTAAATAGCTGTTGTTCCTCTTCATAGGCTTAGGCCCTGACCTCTTCACCTTTGGCTTAGATAGATCTTGTAGTGACAAGAGTTCCCTGATGGATGCTAAATTCTTGTGCCTCCTACTCTGCATGTTCTGCATGAGGTCCTTGGCCTCTACATCCCCCTATACATTCACTTGCACCTTGAGAAGGTCCTCCTCGTTGTCCTCTTTTAGGGTCCATCTATAATCACACAAAGATCAATTGTTAGTAAGGTTATTGAAAGAAGTTCAATTATTCCATACCTTACTCATTACCTTTAATAAATGTTGAATTCTTTACTTAATGTGATTTTAGAGTTAGAAATTTTTTCAAGGAATTTTCCCTAAAAGTTTAATATCAAACCTAGTTTGTTTAGGCGACATATCAAAGGACACATAATGGTTTTAAGAAACATTTGATAAAATGATGATAAAGGAAAGAATAGATTTGGCAATGAAGTACCTGAAGGGTACAAAATGATCTGGTTATGTGAAAAAAGTACAAATTACAAAAGTCACGCAAGTGGATCCTCCCCAAAGCAGGTTCCTACCTATAATGCCCTTACGTAACCACACCTTAAAATGTCCATAGGCACTAGAAGGGTTAAATGTAATCCACATCATTTTCATAAAACACATACATATAGATACCACCATGATGAGGTATGAATTCAATGCTACGTAAGACATGAGTCACAAATACATGAATAGTAAGATAAGGCAAATTGTAGAAGGGATTGCAAAGAGTGGGACATGATGTAACTGGCCTAGGACACAATGAATCCTTAGTGTAAGACATGATTAATGTGTCATTAACTTGTCACTCAAAAATCAAGACCAAGTCCATTCCTCTAATTAGTGACATCACATTGTTTCATCCCAATGATAGACAACAATGAGAGCATCATGATGGCAAGGTGTATGATCACTTGGAGTTTCATACAAGGGAGGAGTCATTTTGCTTTATGGAACTCTTCTTATTTTTTTTCCTTTTTTTCTTGAAATGCTTAATCTAGAGAAGCAACATACCTTTAGGCATGGGTGCATGTCTTTCCAATTAGACCCCTTGGAATAGCATTGGGTTTCTTTATTGAGTGCCTTTTTATTACTCTTACTCCCATTTTTCATTAGATCTACAAGGATCTTAGTACAACTAGGCTGCATGATAACTCCCATGGATGTCACCAAAGAGAATCCACAAGTCCCCTTAATGTCACACCCTGGTCATTCCCACTTAGTCCATCCTTCTTCACTCTGGGTATAATGAACACAAGATTACTTTTAAGTTTTAATGATTAGGGATATCATTTTACCTAGGGTAGAACCTCTTATTAATAGAATGGGTGGATGGATGTTGTGGGCTCACTGTTCAAATAATTAGTCACCTGAGACTTGATAGCATAGAACAACACCTCAACTAATGGGTCATATGAGTGCTTTATTCATAGATGAGATTACTCATAAAAAGATAAAAAGACAGAAATACAAAAAAAAAATAAAAATTAAAAGATGAAAAATTGGAAAACAAAAAATTGTAAAATTAAAGAAAAGGAAAAAATTTGTTAATTTTTCTATTGTTAGAATGGGGGATACCCCCCATAACTAAATAGTTGTGCATGGCTCAAATTAATAAATGGAAAATTTGGATCCAAGAATTTTGGAAACATTGGAGTCTGGTCATATCCAAACCACTAGGTGTTTTTTAAAGTGGTGGTAGGAATATACCCAAATTGGAATTCACACACTTTATTGTAGTAGGCATAGTGGGGTAGATTGTAAGATGTGATTATGTGATAAGGAGCTGATCCACTATGGCACCCATGACCGTAAGATGGTATGCAAGGATCGATATGTCTCCCTTCATGGATAAATTTTTTGGGTCCCATAGTTGTTGGAGTTTTGAATAGTGGCCACATGAGGTGTTGGGTTCAAGGAAAAAGATGCACCACAGTGTTGAACTTGAGCTTGGTTGGACGGTGCAGTGGTTTCAGAGCCATGTTGTCTCTTTCTTTGGTCATGCCTAAAGGAAGGATACTTTTGATGTTGTGGAGGACCTCCACTGCTATTGACCATAGTAGTGCAAGTAATGTTTGTGGGTTGGTGTTGTGGTGCAAAACCTTCTAGTACAATTGGTGGTGATGTAGAAGGAGTTGAAGGATAAGAATATTGAGGATGTGGAGAAGTGTAAGGCACATGAGGTGATGATCATGTTGGATAGGATATGGGTTGATAGTATTGAAGAGAATGATAATAATATGGTGAGATAGAGGATGTTGACCTAGTTGGGGAAATAGGATGTTGGACTTGATAAGCACTTAGGTTTGGATGATAGGAAGGGTGTAACTAGTTTGGGGGTGGCTTCCCCCACGACTGGGATTTTTGCCACTGTGATTGAACACAATATTTTTGTATGAACTCTGGGTGTAACATTCTTCCCCAATGTTCATGTAAATGTGACAAGATTTGGCATTGACCTTTGGGGTGATCGTATAGGCAAACACTACATTGATACGTATGATTAGTAGTTGAGTTCTTATCCTTATTCTCTTCAACCCTTCTTTCCGATTATCTAAGGGTCTTCTATCCTACTTCTTGGTTTGTCATGGTTCTACCTCTCATAGTGTTGGTATATTCTCCACATTTTTCATGTATCCATTCTATCATCTTATTGATATTTGCCTTAATTTTGTCTAGTGATTGTAATATTGGCAAAGATGGTTCCACTTCCTTGAGGTGAGTTGATTTTTCCTCTTCCTGATTATGGAGCTTTGTTAGGTTGAGATTTTGGTCCTGTTGAGAGCTTTTAACATTCTCCCATTTAGCCATTTCTCCTTCTTCTTTTGCTACCCACTTAATAAGCTCTTGGAGTTGATGGGTTTGTAGCTCGTATAGTTGACCTCAGGCATACATTCCTAAGGTTTCCCTTGCTTCATTACAGAGCCCATCCATGATATGGTACATTAGCCTTTCCTCGAAGAACCCATGACCTGGGCAATTATTTAACAATGCATAATATCTTTCTAAGGCCATGTCCAAGGGTTCATGTTATTCTTGTTTCCACTCTTAGATTTTTTTCCTTAAGGCTAACACTCTTGCATAAGTTTGATATCTTTCATTGAAGAGTTCTACCATTATTGGCCAACATCGAATTGACTTTAGTTTTAGGGACCTATACCATATTTTTGCTTGGCCAACGACTATCGTAGGAAAGAGCTTAGGGTTTTTCCACCCATTATCAATATTGTTCCATACACAGGCATCATAGGAGGCTTGTATATGCTATTGCGGATCTAAATCATAGCCTCCTGTGAACTTGCGAAAGTTGTTTAAATCAAGCTTGGGTAGACAACTTTCCTTGCGATGCCTGTGAGATATTCGAATGACCTCTTGTATAGGTATTAGGCTCTTAAAGGCCAGTAGGGGTTCATCGTCACTAAGTGGGTTATGAGTTTGTGCATTGGGATGTTGTTGTCCTTGTTCATGTTGGCGTTCTTGATTTTCGTTATGAGCTTGATTTTTAGTACTATGTCGATCCCTTGAAAGATAGTCATCCATGTCACAATCTGATGTTGAAGGATTAGAGGAAGAGAGGGAACTATAAAACTCGTTATGACTTTTTTAAGTCTTCCAATCATCCCCAAATAAATTTTTGTTAGTTATCGAGAAGGTCCTAGGCCTTTCTGGCCTCCTCATTCCATGGGATGTCTCATCCTTACTAGAGGTGTTAGAGTTGGATGACAAAAGTCTTTGAGTATCACTAGGGTGTTCATGAATATAGGGGACTCTTGCATAAGGTTGAGTACTCCAAAGTTTATCTTCAGCATCATATAATTTGTTGGTTCTCCAATGAATTACCTTATGCATTGTTGCGTTGTCAAAGTCTTGTGAGAGAGACATTGTTGTGAACTGTGTGTGACTTAATTAAAATTAATTTCTTTTCTAAAAGATTTATTGTGAATGGTTTGTTATAGTGATCTTGTGTGATGTAACTAATCTAAATAACTATCACCATCTTCGGCAATGACCCCAATGATGAGTGGCGAGGTGCCCCTACACTCAACCATATGAATACGAGCATTTCATGCATGATCTGGTCGAACTCCACAGACGGGCTAGTTTTGGTATCTATATAGTTACTTGTTGATTGTAGTTCATTTTCTTACCGCCTAGACTAGTATTCGCTTTGTCACGTATGGTTTAGTCTAGAGTGAGGTGTATGATGTGGTCCTATGCTAGTTCCACTCCTAGTGACAATGGAAATAACTTTGATTAACCTAAGAGAGAAAGGGTGAAGAGAGTCTAAGCTAGCCTAAGTGCAATGAACATCCATCCCTTAATCATACATACACATCTTGGACCTTGTGCATGACTACTATTGGGATTACCAAGCACAGATCCTAGGTATGCTACTGGGTTGCCAAGTAGTCACACTTAAATGCTCGTGATTAAGTCGTACTCATTCTACATTTAAGGGGTTTAGGGTGAAGAGATATTAACTAAAAAAGAAATAAATAAAAATAATAATTAAATAATTAAACTAAGTGAATGGTACAATGATGAAGTAATCTCAATCTTTATTTTCGGTCATGTGCGTGTCCAAGTACGTCACACTCGAATATAGGTGCCGTACAATTACAATCATCACACTACAAGCATGCATTGGGGGAAAAGAGTTGAGAGGAAAAAATTATAAAAAGGCTCTACTCTAACACTAAAACTAAATATTGACTTTCCTATGCACCCCATTGTGTATTTATAGGTTCACATGGGAACTGCGATATCGCGTACATAATATCGCTTATCAGGCCCTGATATCGCGTATGCGATATTGTGGGTGTGATATTGGGGGTTCAATATCAGGACTCATCAGATATCAAGGGTCTAATAACAAGGGTTTGATATTAGCACCTAGTTAACAAGGGTCCGATATCAGCACTTGGTTAACAAGGGTTTGATATCAGCACCTAACAAACCACAATTCATCAGGATTGTAATAGAGGATCTTGTCACTTGACTATATCAACACTTGCATTATATGAGCATGGTGCCTATGCTTGGAGTAGTTATTGTGGATCTCACTAGTCATAAGTGCTACTAGCCTATTCTTTTCTAATAAATTAAGATTCATTGGGCTCTCTCTTTAGGCGAAGCTCAAGTTTTGGTCAAGTTGGCTTGTAGTAGCTAGAGTCTGAAGCTTTTCCTGGATTGGTAGCATGGGTAACTTTCCATAAACTAGCTCATAGGGTGAATAATTAGTGGATAATTTCCACATTATTCTAGAGGCCTATAGAGCATCATTTAGCTTAGTTCTTCAATCCTTTCTAAATTTACTAACCATCCTAGTTAATGTTCTAGTAATCTCACAATTAGTTACTTTTGCTTGACCATTGGCTTGGGGATGGTATGGTGTGGTTAACTTATGGTTTATCGCAAGTTATTGCATGCACTTCTAAGTAGCACCAGTAAAATGAGTCTCATTATCTAAAATAATAATTCTTAATACTCCAAATTGATTCACCATATGTTGTTGAAAAAACTTGGCAGTTTTTTTTGCTATACAATCTTTGACTATTGTTTCCTTTGTCCACTTGGTGCAATAATCCATGGTCACAATTATATAGGCCTTCCCATTCAACATTAGTGTGATGGGGCCTATAAAGTTAATTTTCCATATATCAAATGGTTCTAGAGGTTTTATCCATTGCTACAGTCCTTCATTCCTAGTTGTTATTCCTCCATCTCTCTGGCATCATTCAGAAGACTATGTAAAGGTATGGAAATCACAAAACAAGGTAGGCTAGAAGTAGCCTACCAGTAGTAGTTTTACTGTCACCCTATGTCCTACATAATGGCCTTCACATGGGCCTTCATGTGCATTTTTTAGGATCTATTGTTGATTGCACTCCAATGCACATCATCAGACTAACCCATCTACACAAATCTTGTAAAGGTTTCCATTTATTTCCATGTATCTTTTCACCTTATGAAGGAATTTCTCTCTTTGTTTCTTTCTCCACTTAACAAGATGCTCTTGTGTTGTTAGATAAGTCAAATAATCAATTGTCCATGACTTTCCTACTGAGTCTACAACCATTACTATTTGAGTAAATAAATTTTCTTCAAGGAATTGGTCTGATAATGGTTTTGCATGGTCATATGAGTCCCATCTAAGTCTTCACAAGTGATTAGCTACAAAATTATTTGTGCCCTTCTTATCGATCATTATTATGATGAACTCTTGTAAGATAACAAGCCATCTAATCACCTAGGGATTGATCTATGGTCTATTCATAAGAAAATAGATGATGTTGTAATTAGTGTGGACATAGATCAAGTACCTAAGCACATAATGTCTAAATTTCTTGATTGTATACACCACTGCCATTAGCTCCTTTTCTATTATGGTGTAATTCAATTGTGCCCTAGTGATACTTCTACTGGCATAATGAATATAGTATGGCCTCTTTTGCTCATCAAGCTATGTTAGTACCACACCTAGTGCTTAGTTCGAAGCATCTATCATGATATAAAAACACTTGAACTAATCCAGAGCTCTTAGGATTAGTGTCTCAATTAGCTTCTATTTCAAGGTTTCAAATGCCTTTTCACATGACTCATTCCACTAAAAGGATGCATCCTTCTTAGTTAACTCAACTAGTGACTTTACAATTTTTGAAAAGTTTTCTATGAATCTTTTGTAGTACCCCCTATGGCCCAAAAATGATCAAACATCCTTGGAAATTTTTGGCCTCTAGGTGATATTGTATATGACTCTAACTTTGTTAGGATCCACCTCTATTCCTTTCTATGAGATTTTGTGTCCTAATACAATCCCATCCTAGACCATAAGATGGCTCTTCTACCAATTGAGTTTTAGATCAGTCTCTACACATCTTTTTAAAAACTACTCTAGATGATCGAATGTCTATTTACAATCTAGACCATATAGGAAAAAATCATCCATAAATACTTCAATGTCATTTCCTATTTGATTCTAAAAGATGCTAAGTACAAATCTATAGAAGTTAGTAGGCGCATTGCAGAGGCCAAAAGACATCTACTTGTAAGAAAACATTCCCCATGGACTAGTGAACATTGTCTTCTCTTAGTCCACAAGCACAATGTGGATCTAGTTATATCAGTAGTACCCATCAAAGAAATTGGTGTACTCATGTCCTAAAATAGTATCCAATACTTGGTCACCGAATGGCAAGGGAAAATGATCCTTGAATGTAGTAGAGTTTAACAATTGAAAGTCAATGCACACTCTCCACTTCTCTCCCTTCTTCATAACAATTACCAAAGGGTCGATCCATTCACTATCCACAATGGGATAGTTCCTAACTTTAATAATTTTTTCAACTCTTTCTTGACTACTTCTTTGAGCTTTTGGGTTTAGCCCCCTTTATAGTTGGCATCGTGGTCTTACCACCAAATCAATGTATATCCAATGTCAATAAACTCTAGGTTCAACACTAGTGATCTTATCATAGAACTAGGAAAATTTAGTTGGCCATTTATTGACTACTTCCAACAACTTCTTCTTTTGCTCTTTATCCATGTTGGTGTTAATTGTAATGAACTTTTGATTATTTAAGAAATCATATTCAAGCACTGCCAACAAGACATTTAGTTCTAACTATTCTAGTTTAACTTTGATGAAGATCTCTAATATTTCCCATTCTATTTCTTCTTCTTGACCTACATGTGGATAAGGGTGTCTTGTCTTCTTCTCAATTGTTCCAACTTTTCAATTTCTTCTACATAGGCACCTATTATTTGGTTTGTTGGTTCCATGTACATGTTTGATTAATTTCACTATTTGTAATTAGCCATTGGATGCCTTCTTGTTGGGTGGCTACCACATACAAGCATTTTTGCACACACATTTGTTGCATGTTGTATTATCTTCTTGTTTGATTGCCCATATTTTCTACACACAACTACACCCATTATCATTTTATGCGATACATGAAACTCTAAATCACTGAATGAACCCAACTTCATCTTCCTTGGAAATTTCCAAAGACAAATCTTTAATACCAAGCTTAACATCTATAGTGTTAAGCCAAGCCATTCCCATTATGATTGGAAATTCTTCCTTATTTTTACCTACATGAATGACTGAAAAATCAACAAGGTAAGACCAGCCACTAATGGCAGTGATTACTTCATCCACTTGTCCTAGTGGAACTATGATCAAATAGTCTACAAGCTCTAGCTAAAATGTTTTTTTTTCTTCAATGGTGGTAGATTCCAAGCTTGATACATATCTTACAATATCAGTTTCACCCCTAACCTAGAATTGAGTAGAGCCTTGCACAGTTTTTGACCTATCACTTGAAGGTATACCAAGGGACCTCTTGGGTCTAGTCATTTTTGAGGAAGTTCTCTTTCCTTGATCTAATGAGTAATAGTCTGGGTTAGTATGACAATTATCACATTTTCATTAGATAATGATGGAAGCTGATTGCTTCTTAGAGGATTAGATGTGGATGGAGTAGGAGTAGATGTGCTCCCCATCCTTTAAACCTTCTCTAGACTCATTCAGAAGAATGGTCATTTTCTGTATTATGGTCCATGCATGATTACCTCCTCATGCATGTTAACTACCCTAGTTGCATTCTTCTATTGGGGCTATGATGGTAGCTCTCTTGGAATTATAGGTGGTGGTACAAGTGGTAAAGGGTTAGGAGTTTTAACTAAATGAACCAACTACTTGTAGATGCATGTATTGATTTTACTCCATCCTTGGAGGTATAGGTCTATGTTAGTCTAGTGGATGATATTGAAAAGCTTGAACTATTGCATTTCCTAAAGAAATCGGTCATTGGACATAGTATCCATAAGGGTCTGGTTGTTGATATAGGTATTTTTGTCATGGTGGTGGCATCACCCATCATTATGGTTGTTGCCACTATTGATGATACTTCTCTTGTGGTTGTGGATAAGCTTTGCTAGGTAAATAGGCTAGTTGAAAGGTCTGCCGATAGTTACCTTAAGAATAAGGTAACTGTTAGGGCATTTGATTCTTAATAAATCTTGTATTTAGTGCATATGCCCCCTTTTCTTGCAAATGTACCATGACTGGGCAACACCCCTTAGGATGGTCATACTAGCACATAATACATCATTACTCTTCATTTGAGCTTGTATATGAACATTCTTCCACTATAGCAATCTTTCCTTTCCATTTGAAATCTCTTTTCTTCTTCTTCTCTTTACTTTTACTGAAGGCTTGTTCAATTCTTTCCTCTATAATTTTTAGAGCTGTTGCAAAATTTTTGTCCATTAAATCCCACATCTTTTCTACCTTTTTTTTCTATATCTATAATAAATTTTTAAATAGGTAATGTATTTTTCAATATTACCTCATCCAAAGTTTTCTCCTTTTTCCGATCACATACTCGTACATCTCTTTTCCTGATAGATGAATTTCTATTATACTCCTTGGTTGATTATCTCTTCTTTAGTTCATCCTTTTTCTTCACCATTTGATCAATGAGTCTCTAGATGTAATGGATGATCATTTTAGATAATCTTCCTTGGGCATAAATCCCAAGGGTTCACTATTTTTGTTTCAGAGCCTGTTGACAATGTCTGTAAGCTAGTCCTGTTGTGAAAATATATGGCCTAGGCACCTATGTAGAAGTAAATAGTAGCTACCCATTACCACATCAAGGGATTCATGGGTCCCTTGCTTCCAACCATGGATTTTTTTCTAAGATTAGACACCTAGGAGTAGATTTGATACTTGTCATTAAAAGGTTCAACTATGATACTCCATCTTTTAATTAATTCTAGTTCCAAGAACCTATACTAGCTTTCTACCTCTTTAATGAGTGTCTAAGGGAACAACTTAAGTTTCTGCCAATCACTCTCTATGTTATGTAGGGTGCAAGCATCATGGAATTCTTGAAGGTGCTGTTGTGGATCTATGTTTTATCCATTCAAAAATCTAGAACGTTGTTCATGTCTAGCCACTTGATACAACTGTTTCTTACATGTTTGGCTAATATGTAAATAGCTTCCCTTATATTTCTCATGCTATGAGTTGTCAACAGGGGTTCTTCATACTCATAGGGTTTGCATGGTCTATTGTAGTGGTGCCCCCTTTGATGCTCATACCTCTCTCTCTATTTTTATTTTTATCTCTATTTCTTCATGGCTCATGCTCTTCATCTTCTTGATTGAAGTGTCTCAAATGATAGCCATATCGATCATAAGTTTGACATCCTTTCCTATCATGATCTCTATACTTATATTCCCTTAGATCAAAGTCCACCAATAATCATGAGGATGAAGAAAAAGCAATAGGCGAATGGTACCAGCTAGTCCTCCTTCTATGACTCTAGTAATCTTCCCTTTGTGATTTAGTAGAAGCTCTTATCCTTAAGTCTTACTTCTAGTTAGAGTCTATTGCTTCTCTTTTTGGTGCCTCTACTAAGGCTAAATGTAACTACACTTTCACAAGTTCCTCCAAATGAATAATAGGAATTTGAGAATGAACTTCATGATCCTAGTGGAGTTTTTCTAATACAAATGCATCACCATCAAGTTCTTCTAGGACAACAAGAGAGTTGATATGCTTTCCCTTGTTATGTACAAGTTTAGTCTCCATAGTAGCATCTCTTTGTACCTGTGCCTCTATGAATTGGTAGGGTCTTATAATGTGTTTGGTCACATGGTACCCTTCTTACATATGCCTCAAATTCATTCTCCTTAAAGTTGTTTGAAGCATTATGGGTGCAGAATGCTATGGAAGTAGAATAATGGTGTCCTAGAAGTCTCTCCACCTTAACTGCCCATCTTGGTGAAAGATGAAGGTGAAATCAAGATAGTAGGAATCAATGCAAGTGTATGAGATTCTTGTTTACATTGGCATACTCTAGTCTTTATCATCATTTATTCTATCATTGTGCCTTTTCATCTCTTTAGGAGGTGATAGTTTATCTTTAGTTAAAGCCATGTTATTAGTATCATGCTTACTTAAGTGTATTATTATAATTATTTTAATGATTTATATATTAATGTTAGAGTTCTTGATACAACGAACTTTGTAAAATCAATTGCTCAACACACATTGACACATCCCCGCAACAACACCAATGATGAGTGGTGGAGCATCCAACATTCAATCATACAAGTCATGAGTGTTCATGCGTGACCCAATTTTAATCTGTAGATGAACAATGTTGTTATGCTAGTAATTAAGTTTAATTTCACAATCATTATCTTCCCACCTTGAACTAGTGAGGTACAATATTTATGGCTTATCTCTCAGTGAGGCATATGATAAATAATGTTGTTTGGGCACTAATGCTCCTAGTAGTAAACATAGTAAAAATGGAAGTAAATTCTAAGTCTAAGTAATAACAAAAATGTAAGTCTAGTATAGCCTATAGGGATGGACATCCGTTCCTGGTCTACCATTCATGTCTTGAACTCATGCAACTAACATTGGGATTACCAAGTAAAATTACTACTAGACATACCAAGCAATCCCACTACTAGGTTACCAGATAATTACACTTAATTCTTGAAACCATTTGTATCCATACCCCTTTGACTAATTAAAAATGTAAACTAAAAAGCTTGGAAAAGCAAAGTATTAACTAAGAAAACAAGGAAATTATTCTAAGTGAACATAAGAAAACTACGTGATGCTACAATGATGGAAAATAACTTTGATCTTTATTGTCATGCATAAACTATGTCCAAGTACATTTTACTCAAATAAAGACTCCAATTGATTATCTGACATCACACTGTTACTAAAACTATGAAACAAAACTACAAGAGTTTGGGTAAGGTGTCAAATGAAAAGTTGTTGGATTGTATGTCCAAGTGTCATATTTATAGGATTGCATGCATCCCAAGACATCATATCAACGATGAGGTAGCATGAGTGGTGACATCGTATCAACGACATCATTGATACGATGTCATTGCTACGATGTCATTATGTGATAAAATTCAAATTTATGATCAACATATGAGCTAGTAAGTGCTTCTATTTTTTCCATGTATGTTTTGAATGTGCAACTTTCATTTGTTATCAACCATTGGGTGCCTTCTTGGATTGTGGCTATTGTGTATAGGTATTTTTAGATGCGCACTTGTTATTCTTCACATGTACTATATGTCATGATGCTTGATTGACTAATGGTCCAAAATTTCTATATGTAGTTGCATATAGTATTATTATACACGATGCATAAAATGTGATTCTTCTTATTGACTCCATGCTCATTTTCCTTGAAAATCTCTACAGACAAGTCTTTGACCCTTAGCTTTACATCAATTGTACTTAACTAAGCTCTTCAAATAATGGTGAGAAATTTTTGCTTGTAGTTATCCACATGAATCATAAGAAAATTTTCAAGATATGATTACCTAATGATGGTAGTCATGATGTCTTTTATCAATCCGAAAGGCACATGGATTGGTTTGTAAGCTCTAACCTAATGTTACACTTATTTAATGTGGTAGATTTCAAGCTTGGTACATCTCTTGAGAGATCAAGTTCATTCAAAAATATAAGTCTAATAAAACCTTGCATGGTGTATTCCTTGTAATCTACAAATAAATGAAAGAATTTCTAGGGTTAGTTCTTTTCATGGAAAGGTTTCTTGCCTTTATCGAATATGTACCAACTTGGGTTAACATGATAGTTTGTACATTGGAATTTTGGTTTGAGAGGATGTAGGTGTGAGGTCCATAGCCATAGATCCTTGTATAGGTTTAGGTGGACTATCAAGCTAAACAAATGGATACCTCTAAGGCTTATGCTCTATAGAGTATTAGTGGTAAGCATGAGTATGGGTAGTAGAGCCACTTAGAGACATATGCTATTGAACATGATATCCATAAGGATTTGGTTTCTTGTAGGGGTACTATCGCCTTGGTGGTGACATCACTCATGCTTATGAATTTTGCAATAACTATTAATAGAACTCTTAAGATTAAGATGAAGCACCACTAGGATAGTAGTAGTGTTGATGATAAGGCTACCTATGGTTTTTTTAAGGGTAAGGACATCTTCTGAGAATTTTTATTTTAACAAATTTTGGACTGAAGGCATAAGCCACATACTCTTGAAGATGTGACATAATTGGAAAATAATCCTTAGGATTTTCATACTAAAAAATGTCACAACCATCACAATCTAAATATGAGTTTACAACCTCCTTAACTGTAACTTTTTTTTCTTTTCAGTGGTATTACTCCTTTTTATGTCTCTCTTTTTTTTCTTATCCTTGTCTCTTGATCTACCCTAATCAACTTTATCCTTCATAATTTTTAATGCTGATTAAAATTTCATCAATGGAGTCTCATATTTTATCAAACTTAGTTGAAATTTTAATAATGAATTTTTGTATTATCAAGGTTTTTTTACTAAACCACTTTTTCTAATGATGTTTCCTCTTCTAGTTCACAAAGATGAACCATCTTTTTATGGAGATATGAGTCCTTATTATAATCTTCTACACTTTTTCATTTTTTAAGTTCTTTCTCTTTCACCACTTGATCAATCAACCATTAGATCCAATGGACTTATATCTCTAAAATTCTTCCTTTGGCATAGATCCTAGGGATTTCTTCGGTTTTATTTTTAAGTCCATTTATGATATACCTTGGTTATTCTTGTTGAAAGAAATCATGGTCTAAGAATCTATGTAATAAAAAGTAAAATCTATACAAGGATGCATCAAGGGATTCATGATTAACCTTTTTTCATCCTTAAGTCTACTTTCTCAAGTAAGATATTCTAAAGTACATTTGGTATTTATCATTGAAGAGTTCCAACATCATACTCCATCACCTGATAAATTCTAATTCCAAAAACTAATACTAGCTTTCATCTTCTTGATAAGTATCCTTAGGAATAATTTCAACTTTTTCCATTCATTTTTTATGTTTTGCAAAGTGCAAGCATTATGGAAGATCTACAAGTAATACTATGAATTGATATTGTAGCCTCCCTTAAACTTAGGGATATTATTTATGTTTAGCTAATTGATTTAGTTGTCCCTATAATGCCTAGTTGAATATACATTATCTTCCTAATATTGATCATACTTCTTGTAGCAAGTAGGGGTTCATCATAGGAAGCTACAAGATAAAGAACTAGGATAGTCATGTTGGCTTACTCTTCTTCCATGATCACTTTGATTATCATTGATTAGACTACTAGAAGATCTAGGCCTAGATGTCCTCCTAGTGTTGGATCCTCCTCTTCCTTTTTTCTATTGCTAGCCAAGAGTAAACATTACCATGGATTTTTCATGTTTTTTAAAGTAAAAGGAGGAGGATTTTGGTAATTCAATCTAACATATTTATAATTAGTATCCTTTTCATATTATGATGTTAATGGAATGGTGACCTCCTTTCCCTTGCCAACTTTATGACATGTCTTTAAGAAATGATCTTTCCATAATTAAGCTTTAGTGGACTAATAAGGCCTAAACATCTCATCAACCACCTTGTAATTACTCATAGCTACTTCAAGTTCAAGTCTCATTAATGCTAATATGAGCATAGATGAAACTAAGTTATCAAGTGATAACACAATGTTGCCTTCCAAGTTCCTCCATTGTAATTGGTCAACCTCGGGAAAGATGGAGGTGAAGTTTAGATAGTAAGAATATAGATGTTGGTAGGTACCTTTAACTTGTTGGGGTACATGATCCCTATTCTTGACTATTATATCACATCCTTTCACAAAATGATCAATAGGTAAGAAATTAGCCATGCAAGAAGAAAACATTTTTTGATTTTTGTGTATGTATGAATAAAATAATATTATTTACTAAGTGATAAATCCTTAAGTCCCAATAGTCATCATGAATGATTCTAACTATCTAATCACTAGCACCAGTCCCTAGCAATGGTGTAAATAATAAGCATTAGTGTAGATTCTACACATAATCATATAAATCAAAAGCATTCATGTGTGACTAATTATATTTTGTGAACTGGGCTAACATGGTATCTAGATAGTTAAATGTGAGATCGTAAGTCATTATTTTTCCAAATATACTCATGTAGCTTTAGTGCATATGGTTAACTGCAATTGAGATATATGATATCGATGTTATTTAGGCTATATTAAACTCAAAATTTAATCTTAACTAATCTAAGCACAAAGAATAAAAGCTATTCTATCCTAAGCAATAAGTATTCATTCCTAGTTTGTCATACACATCCCAAACTCATGCAATCATTGATGGATTACCAAGTGTTTACTACTAGGTCAACTAAGTAAGAATACTAAAAGCATTAGCAGATGATGTGTTATGCTTAAAATCAATTATACATATGCCATCATAACTATCACGTACGTTAATCATAAGTTGCTAACTAATTGTGTAAAAAGTTCATATTAAATAGTTGCATGTAAAATATATTATATTAAATATAAATCTAAGCTAAGTCAAAGTGTTCCAATGGAGTGAAAGAATTTCAATCTTTATTGTTGTTCATGTAATGTGTCCAAGTATATGACACTCAAATAAAGACTCTATACAATCACTTCAAATCACATTGTGGACACTTGTTGACCTTTCTAAGTATTACAAGGAAAAATTACAAGACTTTTGCTAATACTACTAACCAAACAATGTCATAAATATGATGGATGTGCATATTTATATAGGAATTCATTGCTTCTAAATCAATGCTAACATAGTTAACCCTATATTGACATTGCTATTAATGCAATTAACATAAGACTTACTCATTAATCTCCATCCATAAGTTAAATCCTCACCTAGAAAAAATCTTAAGTTTATTAGTATTATAACTCATGATTTAAGTTTTCCACATAGTTTCTAGTAGAAAATCAATCACATAGTTTGATAGATTTGTATCTAAAAATTAGTACTAAATAATAGGCTCATTTCTCTTATCCTCTTTCTCAACTACTAGCATCTATACTTATCATACTTGAAATAAAGAAAAGCGCAAAGATAAATATGTTGGAGAAAAGAGTAGTAATACATAAGTACCAATAATGTTACAATGCATAAAGAAGAAGACCTTTAATTCATTTATGCATCCACTTCTCATGTGTAGGAGGCTAAGGAAAAATGAGATTTTCAAAAAATACATATCATGGGATAAAGATGTCAATGGCCTCATAAAAAATAATGATTAAGTATCTCAACACGTTTATAATAATAATGATTGAAATTATCAATCAAAAAAACTTTAGTTTGAGGTAATCATGAATCAAAAGCCTATCATACAAGCATTTAGACATAAGATTTCTATGATGAGTGATAAGTCATGGTTTGGTTACATCAATGACACCTCATCAATGTGGCCTTGTCAACAAGGCCTTATTGATGTAGGCTCTACTTTTTAGCTATAAATATGCACTCACCATTCGCATTTATGGTAATGAGATTTTAGTAGTAGTTGAAGTCTTATAGTTTTTACATTTGAAGGTTATAATATTTCTCGCAAGTGCTTGTAGTAGGAGTCATTTAGTATATGGGTCTTTATTCGAGCATTGTTGTACCTGAGCACAATAGTGTGTGTGGAAATCATGATGAGCTTTCTAATAAACCTTGTAGAATTTTGGATAGATTTAATATTTCATTTATGCATTCAATGTTTTCAATTAGTTATTCAATATTTTCTAGTAATTAAGCTAATTAAGATAATTAAGTGAGATAAGATAGGTAGATTAAATACATAATTATGACCACTTTGAGTGTAACATGTATTTGCTTAGTAATCCCAGTAGCATTAGTGCTTGGTGCACCCAGTAGTGTAGTGCTTGGTAACTCAATAGTAGATATGTGGATTTAGAACATCTATAGAAAGTGGAAACAGATGCTTATGTTAGGATTAGTTAGAGACTAGTTAGTCAGTTAATTTAGATTAGTCATTAAATTACTCTATCTCTCTTTCTTCAAGCACTCAAAAACATAAAACATAAAATGATAAATATGATATGCCTTGATGACTTAACCATACCATTATGCTTCATAAGTGTAATCAAGAAT
The DNA here is from genome assembly GCA_015680685.1 of Gnetum montanum. NCBI lineage: Eukaryota > Viridiplantae > Streptophyta > Gnetopsida > Gnetales > Gnetaceae > Gnetum > Gnetum montanum. The sequence goes on along the minus strand of MNCI01024428.1, from coordinate 1,542,702 downwards.
ATAACAAATGACCTTAGGGCAAGGTTCACTTCCTAGAAGACTAGTGTACTAGAAACTATAAAGTCCATGGAATTCAACTAGATCATGCATGAACACTTTGTGATTCATATGGTTGGACGTAGGGGTACCTTGCCACTCATCATTGGCACCATTGCTAGGGACTTTGTTTGTTGAACATGCGCTATCTAGGATTAGTGAATATTATTAATATCATTAGAAAAAATAAAGGTCAACATCACTCTCAAATGACATATAACTATTAAGCACACTGATAATTTTATTTGTTTTGCAAAATGTCTTCTTCTCATAGGCATGAAGATGTCAAACTGTTGGTTCCACAAGATTGCAAAGTGGTATATACTCATCTAGATGAGTATGTATTGGACTTCACCTTCATCCTACATCAAGATGAACAATTGTGATGGCATGATATGAAGGGCAACATTGTATTGTCTCTTGATTAATCTATGCCTAGGATGTTGTTTCAAATCCTTAAAAAGTTTGGCATCTCAGATCTTCACAAGGAATATATTATGAACAGTCATAACACTCAAGAATACCATCCCATTGAAACACAACACAAGTGAGATTGACACTAGGCGAAGCACCATGAGTTGACAAAGGGGAAACATTTCACTAATCCCTTATTCCTCCTAAATCAAGATGATAATGAGGATCCTCCCTTTAAAGGTTCTCGAAATGAAGATTCTCCACCCCATATTGTTGGTAATGAGGATGTGACCTTGAACATCCACTAGTTATAAACTAGGTTTCAGAAAAAGTGATAGTCAAGGTAGGTACTTAGGTAAACATCATAATAGCAAAGGATCTAAGGATGGTGGTTGTAATGAGTGAAAAAGTGGTAGTAGACACCACAGTGGTAATGGTGGACACTGTAGTGAAAGTGAAGGTCCATCTTCCTCTTCATCCAATTCCAAACTTTCCTCTTCATCTTGTCGTTCTCATAAAAGCCACCATCAAAATAATCATGATGAAGGTGATCAACAAGAAACCAATGACCATAAAATCCATTAAGGATCTAGATCTGAGGGAAAACATCATCGACATAATCATGATGATGAACCTCTATTGGTGACTCAAAGCATGCTCAACATTGTAGAGGCAATAAAGATCCCAACCATGCATATGAAAGATAGTTAGATCAAGAACCTAGACATGAATAATATTCCACGATTTGAGGGGGGATACAATTCTAATCTATAGAATCATCTACGACCTTTCCATGATGCCTATGCCTTATAGAATATTGAAAATGATTGAAAAAAACTCAAGCTTTTCCTTAGAACACTCATTAAGGAAGTTTAAAGTTAGTACTAGTCCTTGGAACCAACATCCATTCTTTGATGGAGTACCATGTTAGAGCTGTTTAATGACAAATACCATATGTACTCTAGAGTCTCTAATCTAAAAAGGAAAATCCAAGGCTATAAATAAGGAACACATGAACCCTTGAATGCCATAACAGTTAGATATTATTCACTCTTACACTGATGCCTTGGCCATGATTATTGTCAAAGGGAATAACTTCACCACATCATACATGGGCTCAGAATAGAAATTAGAAGAACTCTTGGGGTGTATGCCCAAGGAAGATTATTTGAACTAAGGGCTTATAAGATCCAAAGGCTAATAGAGTAGGTAGAAAAAGAAGAAGGTGAGTTGCAAAGAAGGGAAAGTGTAGAAGATTATTATAGGGACGCTTCCATCAGGAAATAGGAGGTTTGACTTTGTGACAAGGGAAAGTCACCAATCAATAAAGTGGTGAATAGAAAAACCTTGACCATTCAAAAATCTATTTCTAGTATTTTGGCAAAGGTTGATAAATTATCGAACTCTTTGGATGAAAAATTCCAAACTAATATGAAGATTGCTAAAGAATCCAAAGAGAAAAATAGTAATCATAATTGTAGGAGGCAAAAAGAAGCTAAATGTTCCTACCAAAGAGGTAAGGGTAAAGCTCCTACTATTGAGGAAGTTGTGGAGATAGACTTTGATGATGAAACTGGTTGTGACATTTGTCAATATGAACATTCAAAGGGATGTTGCCTTGTGATGTCACACTTACAAGAGTCTAGGATGTATGCATTGAATCCTCAACTAGAACATAGGCAAGCACCCAGGTGATTGCCTTATCCTTAAGGCAATCCAAGGCAGTTCCACTAGCAACAAGTTTACTACCCAAGTGGAGCTCCACCACAATCATATGAGTAGTACCAATAGTGACATCAATTACAATCATGGAGAATTCCACCCCTAAAGTAGCAATACACTTATATGCAACTAGATCCACATGGGTACTACATTCAGTAATNTAGCAATGAAATGATACAAGGGCTATAAATTTACAACTAGCCTTTCAACCAAGTGGTTTGGACCATAGATCCAAGAAATGATCCTTTTTCTAACCCAAAAGTCCTCCCAAACCTTCACAATCTAATGTAGCTAGTTGCCATGTATCTCTAGCATCCTCACCCTCTGCACCAAAGATATCTGAGGCCCCATCAAAGCAAACACCACCTCAAATCTACACTATGATGTTAACTCATGTTGTTTTTGATTGGATTAAGGCTGGCAATCTTTCCATGAAAATATATAATCCATGAATTTCTCTCATTTACCTACAGATCATTAGACATGAGCCATGAAAGGCTCTTCTTGATTCTAGTTCCGATGTCAATCTCATCTCCCATGACATGTACAAGGCCTAGAACCTACCACATCTCAAGAAGAGCAACATCTGTCTAGAATTTCTAGATCAATCAATAACTATTCCTTTGGGATTAGTGAAGGACATTGTGACCATAGTAAGTGGATGGTCCTGTGCTACCGATTTTCTAGTGATCAGGGTTTACAATTGCAAAGGTGACTTTCCCATCATTATGGAAAGGTCTTGGTTAAGCATGATTGATATACGTATGGGCATAAGGGACCTCTCCTTTGAAATCTCCAAGGAAAATAAATTTGAAAAATTAGAGAAGAAGTGTACTCCATGCATCACATATAGTGATAATGGGTGCAATTACATGCAAAATATTTGGTCCATAAAAAGTACATACATCAAATCATGTAATCAGTGTGCACAAGAAACAAATATTCAAAGGTATCTATATGAAATAGACACAAAATAGGAGGGCACCCAGTCACTGATAGCTAACTCAGATAGCAGCACATTATGCATGGAACCAATTAAGAGCCTAACATGTGCTTATGTTGAAAGCATGGATGAACTTGAGCAAGTTCATTAGCAACTCTCTAATGATGATGATGATGATGATACTTGTTGGGGAGAGTTGGAAATCCTTGATAACTTTAAGCAAGAGCCCCTAGAACTAAAAAATTTATCAGCTAGCATGGAATATGCATTTTTAAAAAATGGTAAATCAATCATAATCAATGTCAAACTTGCTCCTACACAAAAAGAAAAGTTGTTAAATGTGGTTAACAAATGGCCAACAACCTTTGCTTGGTCATATCCTGAGCTAATAGGAATCGATCCAAGGATATGCCAACATTGTATTTACACTAACCCAACCATTAAACTAAGAAGGCAACTATAGAGGTGGCTAAACCAAAAATTGAAGTAGATCATCAAGGAGAAAATAAAGCAACTCCTCAATGCAGGGTTCATCTATCCCATCGTAGATAGTGAGTGGATTAGCCAACTCATAATTGTGACAAAGAAAGGTGGTAAGTGGTAAGTCTACATTGACTTTAGGTTACTGAATATGCCAACGTTTAAAGATCATTTTCCATTGCCATTTGTGAATCAAGTGTTAGACACCATATTCAAGTATTGCTATTATGCTTCTTGGATGGTTATAGTGGTTATAACCAAATCCAAATTGTGCTAGAAGACTAGGCCAAGACAACATTCACGAGTCCCTAGGGGAATTTTGCACACTGTAAGATGCCATTTGGTCTATGCAATGCCCCTATAACATTTCAACACCTAGTCCCTAGTATTTTCTAATAGCAAATTGGTAGTGGTGTAAAAGTCTTCATGGATGACTTCTCCACTTATGGAGCTATGTTTGAGCAAGCGTTGAACCACCTTGAGCAAGAACTGAAAAGATGTGTGAAAAAAAATATGTAGCTCAACTAGCAAAAAAGTCATCTTATGATCCAAGAAGGCATTGTGGTGGGGCACCAAATTTCACAAGAAGGGATTAAGGTAGACCCAAAAAAGATAAGGGTCATCCAAGTGATTACACGTCAACCAAAGATAATCAAAGATGTTAGATCATTCCTTGGACATACTGGCTACTACTAATGATTCATAGAGAATTTCTCTAAGATTGCAAAGCCATTGATCGAGCTAATGAAGAAAGATGCTTATCTAGACCAAGGAATTTGAACATGCATTCCAATAGTTGAAGGAAAAGCTCATAGAAACTCTAATTCTATGGGCACCAGACTAGTCTAGACCATTTCACATAATGACGGACACATCTAATTATGCTTTGGGAGCTATGCTTACGTAGTTGGATGATAAAAAACATCCATATTACATCCACTATGCAAGATGAGGCATTGTGGATGCATAGTTGAATTATACCACAACCAAAAAAGAACTAATGGTAGTGGTGTATGCTCTTGACAAGTTTAGGCACTATGTACACACAGATCACAGTGCCATTTGCTTCATGATGAACAAGCCAATGGTGAGCCCTTGTATCATATGGTGGCTTGTGATCTTGCAGGAATTCAATCTCACAAGGGTAGATCGAAAAGGGACCGAGAATGTGGTTGCTAACCACCTCTCTTGATTAAGATGGGATAACAAAGAGGAGGAGAATCCACTCTCTGATTAGTTTCCAGACAAACTCTTCTTTACAAAAGCAATAAATGACTAGGTTCCCACAAAAACAAAATGATACGAAGACATCCTCACTTACTCAGGAGATGCCACAAGATCTTGAATTTAGAAAGAAGCAAAAATTTCTTAATTGGACCAAAAAATTCATGGAAATCAATGGACACCTCTACAAAATATGTGTTGATGGCCTAATTTGATGGTGTGTCCCTAATGAAGATCAACTGCATGCTCTCCAAGATGCTCATGAAGGGCCTTGTAGAGGCCACTATGCATGGAGATGCATAACCATAAAGATCTTGATGGTAGAATACTATTGGCCTACAATATTCAGGGATGCCCACTAGTTTGCCTAATCTTGAGAACATTGTCAACAAGATGGTCGGATGATTGCTCAAATGGAAGGTCCTCAATAGTGGACTCAACCAATGGAGCCCTTTGACATATGGGACATTGACTTCATGGGTCCCATCACACCCATATCCAATGGGAATACATATATCATCATAAGAGTTGACTACTACATGAAGTGGTTAGAAGCAGTAGCTGTTGTTAATTGTACATCATCTACTATTGCTAGATTTATAAAACAAAATGTCGTAAATAGGTTTGGGGTATCATGTACATTAATTTCTAAAAATGGAACTCATTTCACAAGTGCCACCTTTATTAAGTTGATGCAACGCTTGGGGGTTGAACATAAATTAACAACACCCTATCACCCCTAAGTCAATGATCAAGCAAAGGTAACCAATAGGGAGATCACAAAAATCCTAACATGGACCAATAGAAAATATAGGAAAGATTGGAGTACAAAACTTAACGATGCCCTTTGGGCCTATTGTTCAACATGGAAACTTCCTATTGGCTATTCTCCCTATGAGTTAGTGTATGGAAAACTTCAATGCTCTTAATTCAATATAAATTTAATACACTCTCAACAGCCTATGATCTGAATATTGACCTAAGTCTAGCACAAAAAGAAAGATTTATCAACCTTAATGTGCTAGGTGAAAATCGACTGGTGGTCATATCTTTGAATGAGGTACACAAGGAATTTAACAAGCAACTTCATGACCTAAGAATATGAAAGGTAAAACTTCAACCAGGAGATAAGATTCTCTATTGGAATCCCACACATGTACCTAAGGAGACCAAATTCCAAACATTGTGAGAGGGGCCTTATATAATTAATCAAATCTTTCCCTCTAGGGCCATGTTAATTTACAAACTTGAGAGCCCAAATAAAAAGTTGGTCAAAATCCAACAAGTGAAACCTTTTCTAGAACCAAGAAAAGCTAGTGCAACTACCACCTTAATGAATGGACAATTGCATTCAATTTTTCAGATCTCCTCCTTTCAACTTGGTTATGGGAAAGATGGCCATTTGCGCTAAAAATCCATATGACTTCTTAGTTTTTCTACTTTTTGTTTTCTACATTTTTTATTTTACAAGTTGTTTAGTTTACAGATTTTTTATTTTCAATTTCTTCCATTTTTTGCCATTTTTTGTTTTACACCATTGTTAGTATATTTGAACCTTTCTTAATTACTTTATACTTTCTTAATATATATTTTATCTTATTTTTTTAGTGTGAATTTTCATCATTTTTCTAATAAAAATGTTTTATTATGACAGGACACAATGCCACTATTTCTATTTACTAATGATGGCTTGTGCTTAATGTTGTGATTGTCAATGTCTTATTTCTATTCTTGAATTCTGATGTCTAATGACTATGACATGGTTTATTTTTCATGGAATAGGTAGTGAGTGCATGTCATCCATCCATCCAATAAACTCTATGATTTTCCTTATTCTAGGAGTTTGAGATCCCTTCCATTAAAATAAAAATTTTAATAAATTGGTGACCTTGGTAGTTCCGAAATTGGAAAGGATCCAAAGGTTTGTAGAGGGTGTCACTTCAAAGGGACTTAATACTCTTTGTACTCTTCTGCTTACTTAAGTACCTGAGTGTTTTTCATAGATTTCTTACTATTCCATTTCAACCACTACTAGGAAGTCAAATAAAGTCTTTACATGGTGTGGTTCCCATCAAAAAATTCAAATAATAATAATAATAATAACATGATGGGAATTCAAAGCATACCCCTTAGACAAATAAACAAGCTAAAAGCACTGGTTATGTAACTAGAAAGACATGCATCCATGCCTAAAGGTCCCCTCTAACTAAGGCCCTCTCTCACTTTCTACTTCTCTTTTCTTCTCTTTATGGAATGGTGATTGTTTTGTGGGAGCACTCTTGTGTCCTGAGGGGTGGATCAGTCTTAAACTAGTAATGTGAAGTCATCAAAAGTGGCTAGTTTTAGTCTGGACTAAGGGTGAATCTTCTTATGTCATTCTAAACACAAAGTCCACAAGGAACTTCTTATGACCTCAATTCAAGATTCCATTCCACAGTCTTCATCATCCATCCATGCTACCATAAGTCACCTCACTATTGGGTTCTATGTAATGCTCTATGTCTTAGTCTAATGTGTTTGAATTCTTGGATAGATTCTTTTTGGTTGGTCCTTAACTTTTCATGACCATTAATCAACTATGGAATCCACAAACTCCTTATTTGAGGTTATGAAAGGGTAACAAGGGCATGAGCCTACTATGGAAAGGATCCACTTGCATATTTCTTAGTTTGGTTAGTTAAGTTCCTTACCTTAGACATTGCTATAATCCTATCTTTCACATATTCCATTGTGCAAACCACTGTGTGCTCAATCTCTCATTTTAACCCTCATTCTTCATTTTCTTAATTTTCTTAATTTTTGAGACTTCAACATTGTCTTCTCATATTTTCATCATATTCGTGGCTGTTTGGGCTTTCATTTGACCCTACTTTCATTCAAAATCTCTTTGTAATTTTCAACTTTTGACCAAGTCAACTAAAGTCAATAGTGGTCAATAACTATGTCAATGAGGCCCCATCGATGCAATTGACTAGGTTGATGAGTCCTTGTCGATCAGGCGCCATTGATGCATCACAAAAACTTTATATACACCATCACAAACTTTGAAGTTTTTATCATTTGCTTCATAACACTAGGGGATTTTTTGCCATTTTTCAAAGCCCAAAACCTTCCAAAGTCCATAACTTCCCAACCATTTGTCCAAAGCACTTCATTCTTTGATCCTACAACTACTGGCGGTAAACTCTTTATCATTAGGGCCACAAACCTTAAGGTTTCTAATAAAAAATTTTGAAAATTTTTCTAACTCCCCCAAAGGATTAATTAAGTTAACAATATACAAACATCAATTTTTTCAAGAGTTAACCTTTCCAACACCCTCTAGGATGATTTATTAACAATAATACATAAATAAAATAATGATTGAATTAATTAAATTAGCCATAATCACAACTTAGCCAAGTGTAACTATCCTAAGGAGATAAAGGTATCCCAATTGTTTCATGTTAAAAAACAAATTGCTAACCCATGGTCTTATTGTGATTATAGATGGCACCAAGACTAAAACACTCGTAGGTAGAAGAACCCTCTCAACCAAGGGAGAAATGTTCCAGAGCTGGAAGGGGAAACAAGAACAAGCCCAAGAACCACCAAAGGAAACCCATGCAATGGGACCTCTTTGCGAGGAGTTTGAAGTGGAATCTATTTGACATATTCCAAAAAAAGAAGTGCCAACAAAGCAATCACAGTGAGGAAAAGCACCAAGACCCGTGCCAAGGCTTGAAGTCACTTTAACTCAAACTTGCCTTGACATCATTAGACCTTAAGAGATTTAACAATAAGTTCTTCAAGAATTGAACTTCAAACCCTTTCTAGAGAAAGCTTCAATAGAAATTAGAACACAATTACAAACCTCTTCCATGTGGCCAATCATCACCTCCAGTGGAGAGTGGTACATGGGAGAGACATATCTCTTTTGGAATAAAAAAAGACCAAGGTCCACAGTAAAAATCAAGGATTTTTAGGTGTCCAACTAGGCTAAGGCTATCACATAGGCATTGGGGTTGCCGAATATTGGGACATAGCTGGTAAAGCTATTAACACAAGGTGACCTTAAGGCCAAAAGAGGTGGACTCAGTAGTGTTATGAGGTTGACTGTAAGGAGTTCGATGCACTCACACTGATGGAGCACATCTACTTCAAAATAGTGACCTATCACCTCAATATAACAGTGAGGCCCAACAAGGTAACCACCTTTTCTACCCAAGCATGTGCTACTCTAAGTGGAAAATTTTTTGTGAACCTTCTATAACTGATCTATTTAGAGATCAAAAAATGCTTCAAGAAAAATAAACATGGAAGGAAAACCCTACCCTTATTGTGCCTCATTTGGAAACTTTACAAAAGGGTAGAAATCATTTGGTACACCAATGACATAATCAGACATACTCCTTTGGCTTCATGACCTAAAATCATGAAAGATAAGATATCTACCACAACTAAAGAAGAGGAGTAGCTGCCACCTCCACCACCTACTCAAGAAACAATGTCAAAGGCTTGCACAACCATTGAAGGCCTACATGAAATCTAAGACAATTAGCTAGATAAAAAGGGTTGGGCCAATATTCTCTACCCAAAGAACATAGTTGTCCATGAGGTCTGATCCCAATTATTGAGAGGTGATGGCATCATTATCACAATATCATTTATTCCTAGAAATCTCTAGGAATGCCACCTCCTTTTTAGTGCATTTAGAGGAAGGTGAAGGGCCCACTATATTAGTGATGTAGCACCAAGGGCAAGAGATTGTGGTTGAAGTAGTTGCTGACTACATCATTGAAGCACTTAATGCACCTATAACATCTATACTAAACATATCTACACATTAAGATGTGTAGATGTCCATAGGCATGGTCAGTAGAAGATTGAGTGAAGCCCAACATGAAGAATTGTTGAATCGACTAGTAGGGACTAGGAAACTGATTTCAAATATCTTTGATTTTCTAGATAACATCACTGTAATCTAGTTAGATCTATTGGAAGCAAGGGGCAAATGCATCATCTTGGAGGGGAAACTTGAAATGGCCCAAGCACAAAATGAACACTTGGCCATGGATGTTGTTGAATTACATGCCCATCTTGCTAATCCTACACTACTTAGCCTAACAATAACTAGAGATAAATTTTTCCAATAGCTTCAAGAACGATTCAGGAAGGTTGAGGAGGAAGCGGTGATGGCCATCTTCAACTAGTCCATAGAAAAAGCAAAGACATATTTAGTTCAGAAGGACTTAGTTTAGATGTGCTAGGAGAATGAGACATTGATCGCAAAAAATCATCACCTGCGAATGTTAATGTCTAAAAAAATAAATGCAGGAATTCATTCATCAATAGTAGGAGTAGCTATCCAGGGTGAATATTAAATTAAGGAAATTGGCCATAGAAAATCAAAATCTGTCTATGAAAGAAGTCTAAGCCTTACGCTAGAAGTCTATCATTGAGATCACCACTTGGAAAAATGAAGCTTTGAAGTTTAAAAAATTTAAAAATCACTATAGAGACTAAGTTAGCTTGCAGAAGGAAGTAAATGAGAAGCACATTTAGATGGCAAAGGCAAAAGTAAATTAAGCTCTCCACCAACTTCAACATGAAAGAGAAGTATCGTAGCCCATCATTGATGGGATTGATGCCTATAACAAAGCAGAGATCCACGTAAGGAAGCTACAAATTGAAGAGATAATAGAATACATTAAGTTAGCCAATCTTCACTATGCAAACTTGGCAATGCTAACTACTGGATGACCATGGTTGGAGTTGGAAGAACAAGTGGCCATCTCATATTTGCTATACAAGGTAGAGTTCAAACATCATAAAGACAGCAAGAAGAAGATTGACACTACAAATGCTGAACTCAAAGTTCTTAGAGCATGACTCACAAATCAACAATCAACTATTGAGAACTTAGCCAAAAGAATTAATGATTACCAGGAGTTGAAAGATGTAGTTAGAGCATTTGACATTGAATGCAAATAATTTGTTGCTTGGTTTATCAATGCAAAGGAGCTCTTTCTAGCAATCCCATGTCCCTAAGATGTGCCCATTCTAACCCACATTGGTGATATTACATGGATGGTGCACAATCCTAAAAGGAGGAGAAAATGAAAGCATTACTAGATGCTTTTCACCTCCCACTGAAAGTTGCAGCAGCAATAGGACAATGACAGTCACATTGATTGTCACATGTGCCTAAAGCCAGTAAAGGTTCCTCAAAACCTCAAGAGCCACCACCTCCTAGGACTATCTAACCTTCTCCACCAACTTCTCACCATTACAGGGCATGTTGTCCAAGTTTGAGGAGTCACATCATGGTGTTTAATTTTTTGTCATGAACACCATAATTTTTGTAATGTGTTGATCTATACACTTAAGCACTCAATTTTGTCAAGTCAGTCTATTTTGTTTCATTTTGTTAAGAGTCAATCAATAATCCTATACCTTCCCAATCCTATAAAGGAACTTGAGGATGAGTTTTCATTTAATCATGGGGATATGATGAGTCATGGCTTGGTTACATTGACAAGGCCTTCACATCAATTGGGCCTTATCGATGAGTTCTCGTTGATGCATGCAATGATGCATCAACAAGGCCCTGTTGATGTAGGGTTTGCTTTTTGGCTATAAATATGTGCTCTCCAACTACATTTATGGCAATGAGATTTTAGTAGTAGTCGAACTCTTGCAATTTTTACATTTGAAAGTTAGAATATTTCTCCCAAGTGTTTGTAGCAGGAGTCATTGAGTGCATAGATCTTTATTCGAGCATTGTTATACCTAAGCATGATAGTATATGCGGCAATAAAGATGAGCTTTCTAATAAACCTTGTAGAATTTTGGATAGATTTAATATTTCATTTATGAATTTAATTTTTTCAATCAGTTATTCAATATTTTATAGTAATTAAGCTAATTAAGATAATTAAGCAAGATAAGATAGATAGATTAAATACATAAGTATGACCACTTTGAGTGTAACATGTATTCGCTTGGTAATTTTAGTAGTGTTAGTGCTTGGTGCACCTAGTAGCATAGCACTTGGTAACTTAGCAGTGGATACATGGGTTTAGGACATGTGCAAAAGGTGGGAATGGATGGTTATGTTAGGATTAGTTAGAGACTAGTTAGTCAGTTAATTTAGATTAGTCATTAAATTACTCTATCACTCTTTCTTCAAGCACCCAAAAACATAAAACATAAAATGATAAAAATGATATGCCTTAATTACTCTTAACCATACCATTATGCTTCATAAGTGTAATCAGGAAGACAATGAATGACCTTAGGACAAGGTTCACTTCCTAGAAGACTAGTGTACTAGGAACTCTAAAGTACATAGAATTTGACAAGATCATGTATGAACGGTCTGTGATTCGTATGGTTGGATGTAGGGGTACCTTGCCACTCATTAATGAGTAAATAATCTTCAGTTCCACCATGCAATCTTTAGTAAATCTACCACAACTATGTGCACTACTATAGCCTTTTTTAAGTGAATATAATGATGAACCTTTCCATTGAACTTGATCACCAATGATATGAATATGAGCTTCTTCATAAGTGTTTCGAAGCTTCTTCATAATGGACTAGCTCATAAGATTAAAAAAACATTATAAACTTAAAATCCACCATACATATACTTAGCCCTTATAACTTGTACCTATGCATTATCATTAATGTATAATTGCCAAATTAATTTGCCTAGAAATGCAATATTAATATAGCCTAAACACCTTATCCCTCATCCTTTGCTTAGATTTACTAGCAAATAATATCCTATGTTAAACATACTTATGAAGATCAATTACGATCTAGATCGATTCTAAATTACAATCCACTATATCATCTATAGCTTGCATATTTTTCCTTTGCAAGATGTTTCGAATCATACTAGATTCATTATCAGTTACAATTGATTTTTCAAAGGTTAGAGAGGGAATAAATAGCATTCCAATTAACAAGTAGTTAAGATGTAGCAGGTAATGGTTAGTGTTAGAATAAACAACAAAATGATTAAAGATATAACAACTATAATAAAAAAAAGTAGTTGTAGGAAGAAATAATAGGAAAAAAAGGAGCTGTTGGAATCCAAAATAATTGAAACATAATGACATCTTAAGATATATAGAAGTTTATAACTCAGTGTTACTTAGTAGAATAGAACCTGTGACTTGGGGTTACCAAGCTAAGACCAGTACCACTAAGCTAACACTTCAATGTGCAAATAATAGGAAAAAATAAAAATTATTATTTTAAATACTTTTCTTAAGAATAGCAATGGATAAAATAAAAATAGCTATTTTGAGGGTAAAATAGTATAAATAAAAGGGTAGCAAACATAGGGAATATAGAGGTTCTAATATTAATGGGTATAGGAGGATCATCCATTTTACGAAAAGTAAAACTACTATTAAAAAATATTTAAAAAGATAAATAAAAAGTCAAAGACCTAGGTTCAATCCTAGGTGTAGCCACTCGAAAAGGTCAAGCTTTTGCTCATCTACCAATGCTCCTGGGACCTCACCTAGTGAAATGAGCACTATGGCCCTGGGTCATGATCATAAAATAAATAAAAAGTAATTAAAAATAATTAGTTAAAAATATAAAAGGTTTGGTAGGGAAAGAAAACCAAAAATATAATGAGATAGTCATTGAACTCACAACTTCTAACATATAAGATGAAGAGTTTACAAATAAACACATAATATACCATAGATAATATAATCACAATTCCTGATGTTGTTAATAGGAAATAAATTGCACATGATATGGGACTAGGATGCATAACAAAAATCAATACAATGTGAAGGTAGTTTACTCTTTTGACACATGGATGGATCTTTTTTCCAAACACTTGCAACACTTGGTGTAATTTTTTAACAAGATTGCAATCTGACATCTTGGTTATTTTCATTAAAAAGAAAATAACCACTTCTTGATTATGAAATCCTAGAATGTGGATGAATGACATTAAACTCTATGAAGATGTGCTTAGATGTTGAATAATTTTTAAGTTTAAAAATCCTATTTCTGCATTAAGTAATAAAAAATGTAATAGGTTTTGAATTTAGGTCTACAACTTTTTTATGCTTATTTATTGAAGGATTTGCTAATATAGAATAGCTCACAGAAAACCTAGGATGAATGTGAACATTTCTTATTATACCCTATATATTATTAGTTAGATTTGAACCTCAAAGCTTACCAACTACAAGGGACACATTATCTTAATAGCTTCCATATGAGTCAACTGGAATAGAAACTTTCTATGAATTTTAATTATACAAATTAGTCAAGGGTTGTCAAATCCTACATGCATGTTTGGTTTTAATTTCTTTTTTTTTTAAGAAAAGAACACTTATGTAGAAGACAAAAGAATCAAACTTATATAAGAATGGGCATGATTCTCTTTACAAAAAGAGTGATTTTTAATAAGTTACATAATCCCTAGTGATGAATCATGGTTTGTCAGGTGCTGATATCGGACCCTTGACATTGGACCCTTGACATTGAACCCTTGATATCAGACCCTTGACATTGGACCCTTGACATTGAACCCTTGATAACCAGGTGCTAATATCGGATCCTCGATATTGGATCCTCGATATCGGACCCGCAATATCGAGTATGTAATATTGTGGCCTGGATAATGATATTGGATACATGATATCATGATTCCTATGTAAGCCTATAAATACACCTTTGGGTGCACAAGAAAGGGGAGTATGTCAATATAGAAGTAGAGCCTTTTTGTTCATTTTTAGTTCATCTCAACTCTTTCCCCAGTGCATGCCCGCAGTGTGATGATTGTAATTGTATGTAACCTTTATTCGAGTGTGATGTACTTGGACACATGCATGACCAGTAATAAAGATTGAGATTACTTCATCATTGCAGCATTCACTTAGTTTTAATTGCTTAACTATTATTGTTATTTATTGTTTTCTTAATTAATGTTTCTTTACCTTCCTTTACTATCGTTGTTAATAAACATGGAATGAGTACAAATTAATCATGAGCATTTAAGTGTGACTACTTGGTAATCTAGTAGCGTATCTAGGAGCGCTCAAGTAATATATACTTGGTAATCCCAGAAGTAGTACACGAGGTCCAAGATGTGTACAAATGATTAAGGATGGATGCTCATTGCACTTAGGCTAACTTAGATTCACTTCTCCCACTCCCTCTTAGCTTAAACGAAGTTATTTTCCATTGCCTCTAGGAGTAGCACTAGCTTAGGACCACATCATACACCTCACTTTGGACTAAACCATACGTGACAAAGCAAATACTAGTCTAGGTGTGAAGACACAAAACTGCGATCAATGTGTAACTATCTAGATACCACAACTAGCCCGTCTGTGTAGTTCGACTGGATCATGCATAAAGGCTCATATTTGTATGGTTGAGTGTAGGGGTACCTTGCCACTCATCATTGGCACCATTACCAAGAATGGTGCTAGTTATTTAGATTAGTTGCATCTTCCAAGATCACTGTAATAAAGTTTTGATGATATATCATTCATAAAGAAGTAATTGCAAATAGGTCACACACAAATTCACAACAATGTCTCTCTCACAAGACTATGATAACACAACAACTAGTAAGGTAATTCATTGGAGAACCAACGAATTATATGATGATAAAGATGAAGTTGAGAGTACTCAATCTTATGTAGAGGTCTCCTATGTACATAAATGAAGACAACATCATCCCAACTCAAAAATTCATAACCTACCTAGTGATGATGAACCCTTGTTGGCCACTAAGAGCCTAATGCATATACAAGAGGCAATTTGAATATCCCATAGGCATCGTAAGGAAAGCCATCTACCTAGGCTTAATTTAAACAACTTTCCCAAGTTTTCAGGAGGCTATGATTTAGACCTGCAACATCATTTACAAGCATTCCATGATGCCTATGTTTGGAAAAATATTGATAATGGGTGGCAAAAACTTAAGCTCTTTCCTATGATACTTGTTGGCCAATCAAAAGAATGGTACAGGTCCTTAAGACCAAAATCAATTTGATGTTGGTTGACAATGGTAGAACTCTTCAATGAAAAATATCAAACTTATGCAAGGGTGTTAGCCTTGAGGAGACAAATCCAGGAGTGGAAACAAGGGAAACATGAACCCTTGGACATGGCCTTAGAAAGATACTATCCATTGTTAAACAATTGCCTAGGCCATGGATTCTCTGAGAAAAGGCTAGTCTACCATATCATGGATGGGCTCTATAATGAAATAAGGGAAACCCTAGGGATGTATGTTGTAGGTTAACTATATGAGCTATGGACCCACCAATTCCAAGAGCTTATTAAGCAAGTAGCAAAAGAAGAAGGAGAAATGGCTAAATGGGAGAATGTTGAAAGCTCTCAATAGGACCAAAATATTGAATTATCAAAGCTCCATGATCATGAAGAGGAGAAATCAACTCACCTCAAGGAGGTGGAATCATCTTTGCCAATACTACAATCACTAGATGAAATTAAGGAAAAGATCAATAAGATGACGAAATGGATACATGAAAAATGTGGATAATATACCAACACTATTAGAGGTAGAATCACGACGAACCAAGAAGTAGGGTAGAACACCCTTAGGCAATCAGAAAGAAGGGTTGAAGAGAATAAAAACTCAACTGCTAATCATACGTATTGATGTAACCTTTTCCTATATGATCACACCAAAGGTCAATGCCTAATCTTGTCACATTTACATGAGCATTGGGTATGAATGTTACATCCAGATTTTGTACAAAAATACCATGTTCAATCACAGTGGCCAAAATTCCAGTCATGGGGGAGGCCACCCTCAAACTGGTCACACCCTTTATACCATCCAAACCCAAGTGCTTATTAGGTTTAACATCTTGTTTCCCCAACCGGGTCAACATCCTCTATCTGACAACATCATTATCATTCTCCTAAGTACTATCAACCCATGTCCTCTCCTACAAGATCACCACCTCATGTTCCTTGCACTTCTCATCGTCCTTAATATTCTCATCCTTCACCTCCTCCTGCATCGCCACCAATAGTACCAAAAGGTTTTGCACCACAGCATCAACCCACGAACATTACTTATGCTACTATAGTCAACAGTAGTGGAGGCCCTCCACAATGTCAAAAGTGCCCTTTCTTTAGGCATGACCAAAGGAAGAGATAGCACACTTCTGAAACCACTACATCCTCCAACCTAGCACAAGTCCAGTGCTATGATGCATCTGCTCCCTCAAACACAATGCCTCCTATTACCTTCTCAGGGTCACCTATCAACACTTCAACAACTATGTAGCCCAATGAATATAACCATGTAGGGAGACATATTGATCCTTGCATACCATCTTACGATCATTGGTGCCATAGTGGGTCAGTTCCTTATCGCATGACAACATCTTATATTCTGCCCCACTATGCCTACTACATTCAAGTGTGTGAATCCCAATTTGGGTACATTCCAAACACCCCATCAAAAGACACTAAATGGTTTGGATATGATCAAGTTCCAATATTTCCAAAATGCATGGATCCCAACCTTCCATTTATTAATTCTCACCATGATCAAAAGTTTAGTTATGGAGGATATCCTCCATTCTAACAAGCAAAATTAATAAATATTTTTCCTTTTCTTTAATTTTACAATTTTTTGTTTTATAGTTTTTCATCTTTCAATTTTTTATTTTATCTTATTATTTATTATTTTATTGTTTTGTCTTTTTGAGGGTAATCTCATTGGTAAATAAAATACTCATGTGACCCGTTGGTTGAGGTGTTGTTCTATGCTATCAAGTCTCAAGTGAATGATTATTTGGACAATGAGCCCACAACATCCATCCACCCATTCTATTAATAAGAGTTTCTACTTTGGGTATGATGATATTCTTGTCATCATAAAAACTTAAAAGTAATTTTGTGCTCATTATGCCTAGAGCAAAGAATGATGGACTAAGAAGGAATGGCCAAGGTGTGACATCAAGGGGACTTATGGATTCTTTTTGGTGACATCTATAGGTGCTATTATGCAGCCTTCTTGTACTAAGATCCTTGTAGATCTAATGAAAAATGGAAGTAAGAGTAATAAAGGCACTTAATAAAGAAACTCGATGTTATTCTAGGGGTCCCACTAGAAAGACATGCACCCATGCCTGAAGGTTGGCAGCTTCTTTGGTTCACTGTTAGGAAGGACAAAGTGCCAAAGTGGCTAGAAGAAGAAAAATGAGAAAGAAAAAAAATGAACCATACAAGAAAAGATCAAAAGGAAAAAATTAGGTGTGTGTGCCACAAATTCCAAATCACTCCTCCCTTGAACAAAATGCTAAGTGATCGTACACCTTGCTATCGTGGTGCTCTTATGGTTGCCCATCATTGGATGAAACAATGCAATGTCATTGATCAAAGGAATGGACTTGGTCCTAATTTTGGAGCAACAAGCTAATTACACATTAATCATGCCCTACACTCATGATTCATTATATCTTGGAATAGTTACCTCATGTCCCAATCTCTGCAATCCCTTCTACAGTTCGCCTCATCTCGCTGTTCATGTATTTGTGCCTCATGTCTTGTGTAGCATTGAACTCATACCTCATCATGGTGGCATCTAAATATGTGTGTTTTGTGGAACTAGTGTGGATTACATTTAACCCTTCTAGTATCTACGGACATTTTAAGGTGTGGTTATGCAAGGGAATTATAGATTGGAACCTGCTTTGGGGAGGATCCATTTGCGTGACTTTTGTAATTTTTACTTGTTGCACAGCACCACATCATTTTATACCCTCTGAGTACTTCATTGCAAAATCTATTCTTTCCTTTGTCATAATTTTATCAAATGTTCCTCCAAATCATTACATTTCCTTTTATGTGTCACCTAAACAAATCAAGTCTGACATTAAAATTTTAGGGCAACTTCCTTGAAATATTTCTAACTTTAAAGTCACACTAAGTAAAGAATTTAATATTTATTAAAGGTAATGAGTAAGGTATGAAATACTTGAACTTCTTTCAATAACCTTACTAACAATTGATCTTTGTGTAATTATAGATGGGCCCTAAAAGAGGATAACAAGGAGGACCTTCTCAAGGTGCAACTGAACATCTAGGGGGAGGTAGAGGCCAAGGACCTCATGCAGAGTAGGAGGCACAATCATTCAGCATCCATTAGGAAACTCCTATCATTGCACAATCTAGCCAAGAAAAAGGTGGAGAGATCAGGGCCCCAACCTATGAAGAGGAATGATGGCTATTTATGGCATGGTCAAGTGTTCTCGTAGCTGTCATTTCCATGGGAAGTGCTGACTCCATCAAACATTGGAACATCAACATGGATGGCTCATAATCCTTGGATAGAAGAGGAGAAACGTTTGGTGCTTCTTCAATGGTATCAATCTTAGAAGCCTGGAGTGTAGGACAAAGGAAAGGCACCCATGGAGGAGCCACCACCACTAGAAACCCCATCATGAGTTCCACAAGTTTTTTCTTTTGTGTCTATGTCCAAATTTTTTTTAGTCCCACATTGCATCATGAAATAGTCCATGGTCATTCAATAATCTCATATCTATCCCCTTTTTGTAATTGAATGAACTTGTTCCTCACTTTCTTTGACTCGAGGACAAGTTGTTATTCAGTTGTGGGGGTACAATGATGAGTGGTGAGGCATCCCTACACTCAACCATAAGAATACGAGCATTCTCGCATGATTCGATTGAACTCCGCAAATAGGCTAGTTGTGGGATCTAGATAGTTACACGTTGATTGTAGTTCGCTGTCTTCCCATCTAGACTAGTATTTACTTTGTCATGTATGATTTAGTCTAGAGTGAGATGTATGATGTGGTCCTAAGCTAGTTCTACTCCTAGAGGCAATGGAAAATAACTTCATTTTAAGCTAAGATGGAGTGGGAGAAGAGAATCTAAGCTAGCCTAAGTGCAATGAGAATCTATCCTTAATCATCTAAACACATCTTGGACCTCATGTACTACTTCTAGGATTACCAAGTGTATATTACTCGAGCGCTCCTAGATATGCTACTGGGTTACAAAGTAGTCACACTTAAATGCTTGTGATTAAGTCATACTGATTCCACATTTATTAACAATGATAGTAAAGGAAGGTAAAGAAAAATTAATTAAGAAAATAATAAATAACAATAATAGTTAAGCAATTAAAACTAAGTGAATGCTGCAATGATGAAGTAATCTCAATCTTTATTGTTGTTCATGCACGTGTCCAAGTACATCACACTCAAATAAAGGTTCCATACAATTACAATCATCACACTATGGGCATGCACTAGGTAAAGAGTTGAGATGAACTAAAAATGAACAAAAAGACTCTACTTCTATACTGACCTACTCCCTTTTCTTGTGTGCCCAAAGGTGTATTTATAGGCTTACACAGGAATTGCGATATCATGTATCTGATATCGTTATCCAGGCTAAGATATCACATACCCGATATCATGGGTCTGATATCAAGGGTTTGATATCAAGGGTCTAATGTCAAGGGTCCGATGTCAAGGGTCCGATATCAACACTTGAAAAACCATGATTCATCACCTAGGCTCTCATATTTCCATACTACTAGTAATAAATAGGCTGATTTATATGAAAAAATTTTAGTTTTCCTCATGTGCTAAGGTAAAGCTAATATTATACTAACAAAATTTCAGCAAAGTTATTTGTAATGATTTCAATTCTAAAAATTGAATAGAAAATTAGATTTAAGATGATTTTTGCATAACTAAAAATGTATAAAATATGGTTTTATTAATTGCAAAGCTAGTAGAAACTAAATGTAAATTTTTAATTCTTTGAGAAGACAAATAGAATGTTAGCTAAGATATAGAAAAATTGTAGTTTGATTTTTGTTAAGTGAAAAGACATATTTAATGACATAAACCCTTCATTCTATTATTAAAAAAATTATAAACTATATATAATTAGTTTTTTATTTGATAAATTTATTTTTGTCTCATTTTTCTAGTTCTCCCTATCCCAAAAAAAGAACACTTCTTTTATGATCTTGAAGAGGAAGTAGCTATCTAAAAACATGGTTTTGACATCAATAATCTAAAATTAAGTGTTGTTAAACTAGGCTTATAGAAAAATAGCTATATCGCAATGGCATATTAATTTCTAGCTATAAAAATAAATCTACAAATCAAAAAACCAATAGATTCCCCAATATAATGATTGGTTGAAATCAAAATAAAGGATAATGCATCTTCTTGATTATTTAGTTAGCATTTTTTTTCCAAAAAAAAATTAGAACAATAAATACTACCTAAGAAAGAATCTTATAGAAGACAAGATGAAACATAGTATTTATAAATGTTTAGGAAAGAATAATGAGGTGCTAGCTTAGTGGTAAAGGACTTGGTAGCACTGAGTTATAAAATTTTAAAATTTTTTGTAAAAAGAATTTTAAAACTAGTCTAGGTTCTTAAAGGACATAAAAAAAATTAGTTTTAGTTATATTTTAAAGCTTTAAAAATACTTCAATTGAAGAAAGAAATTAACTAGCCTACACATTCATTTTTAAGACAAGGCCAAAACCACAATCTTTTCGAGTATAGTCACATTAATTTAAGGTATAATAGCTCACATTAAAAGTACATCATTTAGAGTTTTAACCAATTTCTTCATTGTAAACTACATAAATCAAATGTAGTCCTTTCAAGACTATTTAATTTTTTTAAAAAAATTTGTATTTGTGTGTGCACAAGCTTTACCTAAAATTTCAATTATAAGTGTATTTTCAATAAAACTTAGCATAGCCAGTTATGTGATAATAGATTGTCCTTTGTTGGCATTTTCCTATTTACTAGAGAAGCATCAATCTCAACCAAGTATATAGATCTAGTATCAGTCGTTAGCTATGAGAATCACACTCGATGTCTAATATTTATTCACCAAGGTAAATGAAGCATATTAGATGGCTAAGTCTTCTTCCATACCTATTAATTTTTTTTCATAGTTTATGTAGTTTATTAGTTTGCTATAAATATTATGGATATTGTCTTTCAATTAGTTTTCTTTCTATTTATTATCAAACATGGAGTTGACTAAAGTTTACTCATAAACAGTAATATTTTTTGTGACATCTCATCCCTAGATGTCATGGAAAATGTCAAATATACATTATATTAGACATTATGTGTAAGAAGATAATATACCAAATGTGAAATATATGTAATATTTGACATTATATGTAAAGGAAATAATAGAGAAAGTGCAAAAAGAGAAAGAAAGAAATGCTTTATTGATATGGAATAGTGTATCTGAATCATGCTTTGAGAGTATTCCTTGGGGCTTCCTTCCTTTGGTATCTATCTAATGAATCACTATTTTTCTATGGTTGTGATGTTAGGGCCTAGTTGCAATGTCATGTATGTGACATCAGAGCATATATCTTGGCCTATAAATATAGTGCCTAGGCTCTAGTTTTTCAATAGTTTTCAAGATAGTTTTCAATCAGAGTAGCGAAGCTCTTGCCATTTATTTTCCTTAGGGTTGGAATATTTTTTGAGTGCCCATAGAAGAAGTCTAAGTGTGTACAATTCTTTGTTTGAACACTAATGTACCTTAGCATAGTAATGTGATAGGAATAAAACAAACTCTTTTGACAATCCTTGCAACACTGAGAATAGATTAATATTTTATTTAATGGATTTTAATTTCTTGCTCTTTACTTTAATGCATTTAAATTAAGCAATTTATTTTCATTTTTTAATGAACACGAGCACAACCACTTCAAGCATACATATAGTACTTAGTAACCCAACAACACTTAACGTTTGGTAGCCTAGCAATGCTATATGTGTTCAGGATGTGTTTAGGAAAGTGGGACTGTTACTTGTGTTAGTCTAGTTAGGCAATAACGAATTAGATTTTAAATTACTTTACTCTTCATTCTTGTTGTAGGTGATCAAATTTATAAAATATAAAATAAGAAAAATCATATACCTTAATTACACTTAAACCATACCTTCGAGTCTTACAAGTGTAGTTGGGAAGACAACGAATGTTCTCAATGCCCATTTCATGTCCTAGAAGAGCTAGTGTACTAGATAACTATAGGTCCACAAAATTTAGCTAGATTGTGCATAATGCCTTAGTGATTCATATGGTTGGGCATAGGGGTACCTCGTCACTCATCATTGGAACCATTGTCAAGGATCTTTTTATTATTTTATGCACTATCTAGGACCTAGTAAAAATTATTTAACTCATTGGAATGAACCTTAGAGTCATATCTTATCTTACAATTACTACAACAAAAATTTAGAAGCACACTGTGATTTTTAGTTTGCTAGCTGAAAATGTCTTCTTTTCATAGGAGTGATTCTCCGTCCAAGTCTAATAAAGCTTATCAACTAGTGCCTCAATAATATCAAATTGTATATACTCATCTTGATGAGTATGTAGCAAACTTCACCTTCATCCTATACTAGGATGAACAGCTACGATGGCATGACATAGAAGGCAACATTGTATTACTATCCAATCGAGTTGTTCCTGCAACGCTCTACCAAATGCTTACACGATGTGGCCTCCAAGACTGCCATGGAAAGTATATTGTGAAAGATACTGATGTTAGGGATTATCATCCCACTAAAGCACAATGTTTGTAGAACCAACAACTAAAACAGTGCTATGAATTTTTGAAGGAAAAAGGACTTAACTATTCTCCATTCTTGTTGTACCAACAAGCAAGTGGGGAACCCTTCTATATGGATTTTCCATTCAATGAAACTCCTCTCTTTGACTTCAATGATGAAGGTCAAAATTAGAACTTTCACTCCACAATTCATAATCCTAGTTTTGGTAACAAGGGATCCAATGACAAAGATGGATATGGATTGGCAAGTTAAGAAAAGGATGTAGATAAGAAGCAAGATCGTGATTGTGGTTGCGATCACCAAAGAGCTAGAAGTAGGCACCATGATGGTGTTGGTTCTCCTTCCTCTTTACCTTCGTCATCATCATCATCATCTTCTAGCTCTGGCCAGAATCGTAGAAGGTGAGACCATGATGGAGGTGATCAAAATGAATGAAATGACCAATGGGACCAATATGATCCAAGGAATCATCAGGAAAGGCAAGTTCAAGGGCGTAGACATTCAAGAGAGGCACATCACCATATATAAATGGGTAGTAGAGGGCATCATAGGCACCATGATTAAGGCCTCAATGAGCCTCTACTTGCTACCCCAAGTATTCTTAACATCACAAAGCTAATGAGAATTCCAATAAGGCATGTAAAGGATAGACAAATCAAACAGTTAGACATGAACAATATTCCTCAATTTAAAGGAGGATATAACTCTAATTTGTAGAATTATCTTCAAGCTTTCCAAGATGCATGTGCTTTACAGAACATAGAGAATGAGTGGTAGAAACTAAAGTTGTTCCCCATGACACTCATCAAAGAAGCCAAAAACTAGTACCAATCCTTAGAGTTGAAATCTATCAAATAGTAGAGTACCATGCTGGAATTATTTAATGAAAAATATCAAACATAATCTAGGGTGTTCAACTTAAGGAAGAAAATTCAAGGATGGAAACAAGAAAGGCACAAACCCTTGGATGCTACCATTGGTTGATACTATGCCTTAATGCACAAATGTCCAAGCCATGGTTATTCTTAACTAGATCAACTTTTCGACATAGTATACGAGCTTTGGTTAGAAATGAGGAAAACCCTTGGTGTTTATGTCCAAGGAAAATTGTCAAAACTAAGTGTCAATTAGATACAAAGATTAATAAAGTAGGTTGCCAAAGAGGAGGGTGAACTAAGAAAAAGTGAAAGTGCAAAAGAGTACAACCTTGATCCTTCCATTCGCAAGAGGGAGGTTTGATTCTATGATAGTGAGGATGAGTGTATACTTGATGAGGAGATGAACAAGAAAAATTTTCCACTCCAAAAATTTCAGTCTAAACTTATAGCCAAGGTTGATCAGTTATGGGACTCAATGAATAGCAGATTTCAAGCTGTCCTCAAAATTGTTGAAGAGTCCAAAGAACAAGGTAGTGATCATGAGTGCAGGAGGCACAAAGAAGCTGAATGTGCTTATCACAAAGGTAAGAGCAAGATTGCTACAATAGAAGAATTTGTAGATAGTAAATTAGATGATGATCATGGGTGTGATGTCTGTTAGTATGAACATCTGAAGCGATGTTGCCTTGTTGTGTCACATCTATAGGAGTCTAAGGTGTATGCCTTAAATCCATAACTTACACAAAGGCAAACATCCAAAAGATTACCTTATCCTCAAGGTAATTTCAGGTACTTCCATCAACAATAGTAATATTATCCAAGTGGAGCTCCACCACAACCTTATGAGCAGTATTAGTAGTGACAACAACCACAATCATGGGCATTGGCACTGGCAAGGAAATAATACCCTTACCAGCAACCTAATCCATATGGTTACTACATTCAACAACCCATGTCTCCACATGACTCTTCCAGTCACATTTTTAATTTCCAACCTCACTACCACTCTTCAGATTATTATTAAGTCCACTCCCCACATGAAATAAGGGATATCACCTCTTGTCCTTATCCTCCTCCTATCCCTACACATGTTCCTCCTTCACCTGCAAAGCTACCACCTACTCCATCCATGCAAGGTGAACTACCAACTCAACTACAACAACACAATGCTACGAGAGTTGTTAATCTGCAACCAACTCATTAATCGAAGAGGTTGAATACTGATCAAAGAAAAGATCTTTCTTTCAACCCCGTAGTCTACCTAAGCCATCTCATACACCTACAGTTGACAACCATTCTCTACCTCTTCCTCCTTTGTATCAAATTTCTTTAAGCCTCCTTCAAAGAAAACTCTACCTAGGATCCGTACTGTAATGCTCACTCATACTATATCTGATTGGATCTATGCAAGAAACCTTCCCAAGAAATTAGCTAATTTGGAAGTCCTCTAATTTATTTGCAGATTGCTAGGAATGAACCATGTAAGGCTTTTCTTGATTCAGGTTCCATTGTTAATTTAATTTTTCATGAGATGTACACTACTTGGAACCTACCTCCTCTCACAAAGAGCAACATAAGATTAGAATTGGTAGACTAGTTCATCACTATTCCATTGGGACCAGTAGAAGACATTGTGACCACTATATGTAGGTGGTCTTATCCTACTAATTTCCTATTAATCAAAGTGGAGAATTGCAAAGAAGATTTCCCAATCATCATGGAAAGGGCATGGTTGAGCACCATTGATGTAAGAATGGGCATCAAAGATCTTTTTTAAAATATATCTAAATAAAATGTATTTGGAAATATTGAGAAGAAGAGAGTTCCATGCATCACGTACAATGATACAATGTGCAATTATGTGTAGAAATTTTTGGTTGTAAAGCAAGCATCTATCTCTGCATGCAAGCACCAGATGTAGAAATTCAAAGGTGTCTATATGTAGTAGCCACAAAGTAGGAGGGCACCTATTAGTTGACCACTAATTTGAAAAGTAGCACACCTTGCATGGAACTAACTAAGAGCTTGACATGCACATATGTCATGAGCATGGATGAAATCAAGCAAGTTCATCACCAACTCTCTAATGATACAAATGATGATACTCATTAGGGAGACTTGAAAATTTCTGAAAATTTTAAACAAGAGCCCCTTGAATTGAAAATGCTATCGGCTAGAATGGAATATGTGTTTTTGAAAAATTGGAAGTTGGTTATAATCAATGCAAAACTTACTCCAGGGTAGAAAAATATGTTGTTGAAGGTAGTTGAAAAATGGTTAGCAGCGTTTTCTTGGTTATATCTTGAACTCATAGGAGTTGACTCTATGATACGCTAGCATCGCATCTACACTGATCCGGCCATAAAGTCAAAATGATAGCCACAAAGGCAATTGAACCCCATACTGAAGCAAATCATCAAGGAGGAAATCAAGAAACTCTTGAAGGTGGGGTTCATCTATCCCATTGTGGATAGTGAGTCGGTTAGCCCACTCGTAATTGTGCCAAAGAAAGATGACAAGTGGTGGGTCTGCATCAATTTCAGGCTATTGAATATGTCAACATTCAAGTATCATTTTCTATTTCCATTTGTTGACCAGGTACTTGACACAATATATGGACATTACTACTATAGTTTCCTAGATGGTTATAGTGTCTATAACCAAATTCATATTGTAACAAAATACCAAGAAAAAACAACATTCATGAATCCTTGGGGGACTTTTGCATATTGCAAGATGCCATTTTGTCTATGCAATGCTCTTGCCACATTTTAGCGCTTGGTCCTGAGCATTTTTCAACAGCAGATTAGTAGTGGTGTGGTAGTCTTCATGGATGATGTCTCCACTTATGGAGCTACATTTGAGCAAGCCCTAAACCACCTTGAGCAAGTGCTAAAATGATGTGTTAAAACCAACTTCTAGCTCAATTAGTAGAAAAATCACTTAATGATCTAGGAAGGCATTGTATTGGGGCACAAAATATCACAAGCAAGAATTGATGTAGATCCTGAAAAAATAAGGGTCATTTAAGAAATAATCTGTCAGCTAGAAACAATTAAAGATATTCAGTCATTCCTTGGACATACTAGCTACTACCAACGATTCATAGAGAATTTCTTGAAGATTGCAAATCATTAGTGGAGCTAACAAAGAAAGATGCTCCCTTTTTCTAGACCATGGAATGTAAAAAAGCATTCCAATTTATTAAAGGAGAAACTTGTAGAAACTCAAATTTTATAAGCACTTGACTAGTCTAGGCCATTTCATATTATGAAAAATGCATCAAATTATGCTTTGGGAGCTACACTTATGTAGATAGATGACAAAAAATGTCCATACTACATCTATTGTGCTAGCTAAAGCATTGTGGGTGCACAGTTAAACTACAGCACCACAGAGAAAGAATTGATGGTCATGGTGTTTGCTCTAGAGATGTTTAGGCATTATGTGCTTGGATACAAGGTGTTTGTGTACATGGATCATAGTGTCATCTACTTTTTGATAAATAAGCAAATAGTAAGCCCCTGTGTCATATGATGGTTGGTGATATTATAGGAATTTAATCTTACAATAGTAGATAGAAAGGGCACTGAGACTATAGTGGCTGATCACTTGTCTCAGTTGTAATGGGATGACAAAGAGGAAGAAGATCCATTATCTGATGTGTTTCCTATTGAACTTCTCTTTGCTAGGGCTATAACTAAATAAATGCTTGATGAGCCAAAATGATATAATGGAATTCTTACCTATCTTCTCACTTAAGAGATGCCACAAGGGTTGGACAACTGGAAGAAACAACAATTTCTTCACTAGGTAAAACACTTCATAGAGATCAACGGACACCTCTATAAGGTGTGCACTAATGGCCTAGTTCGTTGGTGTGTCCCTGATGCTGATCAACTACACATTCTCCAAGATGCTCATGAAGGTCCTTGTGGAGGACACTATGCTGGAAGATGCATAACCATTAAAATCCTAATGGTAGTGTACTATTGGTCAACACTCTTTAAGGCTGCTCACCATTATGTCTACTCTTGTGAACAATGCCAACAAGATGGTGGAATGAATGCTCAAATGAGGGGACCTTAATAATAGATTTAACCAATGGAACCCTTAGACATTTGAGGCATTGAATTCATGGGTCCCATCATGTCCATGTCAAATGAAAAGGCATACATCATAATCACTATTAACTATTGTATGAAATGGACAGAAGTAGCAATTGTCATCATATTTTACTGCTGCTTGGTTTGTACAACAAAATGTTGTAAATAGGTTTGGTGTGCCACATGCATTAATTTTTTATAATGGAATTCATTTTATACGCACTACATCTCAAAAGTTCATGCAAAACTTGAGGGTTGAACATAAACTCACAACACCTTACCATCCCTAAGCTAATGATCAAACTGAGATTACCAATAAGAAAATCACAAGGATACTAACAAGAACTATTAGCAAATATAGGAAGGACTAGAGCACAAAATTCAATGATGCCCTTTGGGCCTACTGCTTAACATGGAAACTCCCTAGAGGCTACTCTTCCTATGAGCTTGTGTACGGGAAATTACCAACACTTCCTATTCAATCCAAGCTCCATACACTTTCAACTACTTGTAACCTTGACCTTGACTTAAGTCTAGCCCAAAAAAATGACTAATGAACTTCAACTTACTAGAAAAAAATCAAGTAGTAGCCCTATCATCTAATGAGTTGCACAAGGCCTATAACAAAAATCTTCATGACCTAAAAATAAAAAAAGTCAAATTTCAACTGATAGATAAGGTTCTCTACTAGAACCCCACACACGTACCTCAACAAACAAAGTTCCAAACACTGTGGGAAGGACCTTACATCATTTATGAAACTTTTACCTTTGGTTCCATGATGATATACAAGCCTAAGAGCCCAAACAAAAAATAGCTAGCCAACATTCAATAAATCAAACCTTTCCATGAGCATATGCCAACTAACACAACAAGCATCTTATCAGATAGACATCTATGCTCTGTATTTTAGATCTTCTTCTTGCAACTTAGTCGTGGAGGACATGGTCATCCATGCTAATCATAAAAGAGGCTCCTCATTTTTCCATATTTTTGTTTTACAACTTTTTGCTTTATACATTCTTTATTTTACATCTTTTTATTTTTATGTTATTAATTTTTTCTAATTTTTGGTTTACATCATCATTAGTACGTATGATATTTCTTGAATATTTTACACTTTATTTTATATTTACTTTTATTTGGTGTGATTTTCTAACTTTTTGTTAATAAGTGCCAAGTACATTGGTAATGTGTTACTTGATGGTGTTATGTACTATTTTTGTTATTTGATTGTTGGTGTTTGGTTTCTAGCTTTGAATTTCATTACAAATGATTAGGCAGTGGTTTCTTTTTAATGCAATAGGTAGTGAGTTCCCAACATCCACCCATCCACAAACTCTATGGTTTTCCTTGTTCTAGAAATGTTCAATTCCTTTGTCATTAATAAAATTTTAATAAATTTGTGAATTTGGTAGTTTCTAGAAATGGGGAGGATTCAAAGGTTTGAATAGGCTATTGCTTTAAGGGGATTTGATATTATTTATGCCTTTCTATTTTCTTGGGTGCATGTGTATTTTCATGGATTTCTTATCGTTTCATGCCAATCAATAAAAGGACATTGAATAAGTCCTTGCATGGTGTGGTTCTCATAAAAAAGACATAGTGAGAATTCAAAGCAAATCCCTTAGACAAAATAAATGCATATTTCCTCACATGGTGTGGTTCTCATAAAAAATGATGATGAGCACACCTTGGACAAAATAAATGCATGTGTCTTTGCATGGTGTGATTCCCATTTCAAAAAAAATAAACAACAATGGGAATTCAAAGCACATCCCTTAGACAGAATAATCAAGCTACAACCACTAGTTATGGGACTAGTTCCCTCTAAATAAGGCGCTTCCTCACTTCCTGCTTCTTCTCTAATAAGAAATGGTGGTTGTTTTGTGAGATCATTCTTGTATTTTAGGGATGGATTGGTCTTAGAATGTCGATGCAAAGTCATTGAATGTAGTTGGTTTTGGTTTGGACAAAGGATGGACCCTATCAAGTCATTTAACCACAAAATTGACAAGGGACTTCATGTGACTATAATTAGGAACTCCATTCCACTCTTTCTCATCCACCTATGCTTTCCATGTCTCACCTCACTACTAGTTTCATGTTTTGGTTTGATGTCCTGGTTTGATGTGTCAAAATTTTTTAGTTAGTTTCTTTTGGTTTTTTGTACTTAACCTTCTATAACCATTAATCATCCATGGAGCCCATAGACTCTATCATTTGAAGTTATGCAAGGGCATAAAACGCCTATGCTTGCTTTAGGGAGGATCCACTTGCATATCTTTTGGTTGGATTAGTTAAGTTCTTTACCCTTAGATACTCTTACAATGAAATTCTTTTTGTTTACCTTATTAATGACATCCAATTGTGCACATCTTTACAACATTTTTCAATAAACTTTCCTTTTTATTATTTTGAATTCTTTGACCCTCTTCAAATATTTTCTTGAGTTAAAATTTTTCAAATTTAATGAACCACTTATCTATTTTACCTTATTTGTTAGCCTTCCTGCTAACACTACTCAAAGAACCAATCAACCACAATCACAACCTAACTGAGTATAACCATTGATGAGATAAGGCATTTAATAGTTATGTGTTACACATTGCATACTAATTCATGATTCTGTTGTGATTGCAATGGGAAGCATGAACTGGAAGTAGGACTATCTTCACTAAGGATAATGTAGTCATACCATACAATGAGGACCATTCATGATTGTAGGAACTCTTCTCTCTCATTCTTCTATTACCAAAAGGTGTTGGATGTCAGTGTTATCCAAGGATGTTCACTTCTCTTATCATGAACACCCCATTTTGTAAAAATTGTAATTTTGTACACTTGGGCACTTAGAGTCTATTGTTCCATTTGAGTCAGTCTGTATGTTAGTCAATAATCTCATACCTACCAAATATATTATGTTGTATAGAGCTTGTTCCTCCTCTTCTTCACTCAAGGATGAGTTTTTATTTAGTTGTGGAGGTATGATGAATCACTATTTTTCTATGGCTATGATGTCATGTATGCGATGTTAGGGCCGCGACATCACATACGTGACGTCAAGGCATATATCCTAGCCTATAAATATAGTGCCTAAGCTCCAAATTTTGGATAGTTTTCAAGTTAGTTTTCAGTCAGAGTAGTGAAGCTCTTATTGTTTATTTTTCTCAGAGTTAGAATATTTTCTAAGTGCTTATAGAAGGAGTCTAAGTGTGTACAATTTTTTGTTCAAGTACTAATGTACCTAAGCATAGCAATATAATGGGAATAAAATGAACCCTTTTGACAATCCTTGTAGCACTAAGAATAGATTAATATTTTCTTTAATGCACTTTACTTTCTTGCTCTTTACTTTAATGCATTTGAATTAAGCAATTTATTTCTAGTTGTTAATGAACATGAGCACAACCACTTTGAGTATAAATATAGTACTTGGTAACCTAGCAACACTTAACATTTGGTAGCCTAGTAGTGTTATATATGTTCAGGATGTGTTTAGGAAAGTAGAATGGTTACTTGTGTTAGGCTAGTTAGGCAATAACAAATTAGATTTTAAATTACTCTACTCTTCATTCTTGTTGTAGGAAATCAAATATATAAAATAAAAAATAAAAAAATCATATACCTTAACTACACTTAAACCATACCCTTGAGTCTCACAAGTGTAGTTGGGAAGACAACAAACATTCTCAACATCCATTTCACATCCTAGAAGAGCTAGTGTACTAGATAATTATAGGTCCATAGAATTTTACCAAATGATGCGTAACATACTAGTGATTCATATGGTTGGACATAGGGATACCTTGCCACCCATCACTATCCCTTAAAGGCAATCCAGAACTGCCACCATGGTTAGGCCTATAACTCAGCCAGAAGAAATGGCCAGTCTACTTCCTATCCTGCTTCACCTGGCTCCCATGACTTGCCTGTACCAACTCTACCACTCCATGCTTGGTACAACCTCTAAGCCCAGGTATAAATGCCTTAGGTCAAACCCTCAAAGGTTACCTCAATACACACATATGTTATTACAACATGCCTTTTTGAATCTTAATTACAACTATCCTTTTAGGTCTTGTTACGATAACAATAACATTTGTTATGAAAAGGCACCATCTTCGTTAGGCAATAGGATCATTTAGAAATGGGGATATGATAATCTACCCCCCTTAGGTTTCATTTATCCTCAAATGAGTCTACGTTCACTATCTTTTTCCAGCTCCAATGCTTCTATTATGCTTCCATGCTCCAATAATTTGATTTCTTCTTTGAGCTTGGAGATGTTTCTTACTTTTTCTACAAATAAGATATGTATGAGAAGAATCTACCTAGAAAATTAAATATTAATTTCTTAATACTTACTTCATTTTCTAAGCTAATGATAAGAAGTAAATTAAAGATCTACCAACCACCAATCACTAGTCCTAACTAGGGTCACATAATGTGCAACTTGTATCTAGTTATCCAAATGAAGGCAAGGAAAATTCTTTATTTTCAACTCCCATTACCTTAGATATTTTATTTATCTAATTAAAATATACATTAAATAATGAAGAAAATAATAATATTTAGCAAATAAAGTAAGGATGAGATACTTCCTAATCTTGATCAACATTATGAATTGATGGAAGTAATTGTAATTCTACCATAAGTGGTATATGATCGGATGGTCTTATTCAGGATGGCAAAGCTTAATCCTGATTCTTCTCCACTTCTTCTTTAGAAATCAATTCTAGTAACTTGGTAAGTTGGAATAATCAAACATTGTACCAAATATAATCTAGAATCAATAAAGAATTTTGTTGGTCCATCCTCATTAATCATAGTAGAGTAATTAGTAAACTATAGTTATTGATGAGTATTATCCATCAACATCAGATGTTCCTAAATTCTAGGATCTAATTTATCTACTAAAGATTGAAAGTAAGTAGAGTATGCACTGGCCAACGGAATTGCATGTTGAATTGATGGAACTATCTTCTCCAAATTAGGTTCATCTTCCAATGATTCTGTTACACATCCATATTTTAAGAATTGACAAACACTACTTTCAACTTTCACATTGAAGTCTCCATAAAGAATAAATTGAACTAGATCAATATAGCTTAGAAATACCTTATTCTTCAAAGTTTCTTCTATCTACTTAATCAGGTATGTTCCTCGACATAGTCTATCTTCCTGATAGATGGACTTTTAGAACCATTGCCAAGGCTATGTGATTTTTCTTAAATAATGACTATTATTTCTTTTCCATCACTTGACATTCTAGAATTTCAAAAGTCACTTTTTCTAAACTTCATTCAAATCTTTGTACTAATTCAAACTTTTCTCCTTTAAGAAAGATCGCACAACCATCCATGTTGTGATTTTTGCAATATGCTAATCTATATGGCTCAAAAGAACTTTCACAAGAACCTTTTTACTTATCAATACCTTTGTATCCTATCTTTTCCAAATCTAGTTTGAGTTGATATAGAAATTCCCATGGCAATACTTCTTGTAGGCATAAAAAATTAACATCCAAATCTTGTAATTTTGCTAAGATACGTGGGTATTGACATTTGTGCCAATCCAAGGCCCATGCTGAACATAGCAGATGTTATTTCTCACTCGCTAGAGATCTTGCAAGCATGGTGTATGTTGCAACTTTCATTCTCATTCTTGGATTTTCCTCTAAATAATTTCTCTTTATTAATATCATAAACCTTGTTGAAACAAGATTTTGAGTTTTCATGTTGTTCTACTGTATGATTTTGTTTTAGGATGAATTGATATATATATATCCTCTTGACCATTTTTGTTCATCAACTGATTCTTCAACTAATACCTCAATTAATCCATCAACTAATAATCAATTGATATAGATACATCAACTAATTCTATAACTGTATTATCTAGTTTTAGTAATATATAACTACATTATCTGATTTTAGTAATATATATTTATATCATCTTATTCTTAATGGCCTTTCTACTCTCCCTTTAAGACATTGACTCCAGCAATGTAACTAATAACATGCCATGGTTATCTTAAGGCTATCTACAAAGGTTAAGCATTGAATCTTAAGGTCCCAAAAAGGTTAAATCCATTAGTCCTAATAGTTGAATTGTTAGGCATAATTAGTTACCCTTATGTTGTCAACTTTTAAGGCACAGTTCCATAATATCATCAAATTACTAGGTACTCGAATGATGAATCTAACCTTACCATTGAGTTTAGAAGGGTGAAAAATATTCGACATGACTATTCATATGTTAAAAATTGACATTGTATGCTCAATTTATGCTAAAATTAAATTTTTGAGAATGTTGAGGCACTATGTTGGGCAAGGAGTGAAAACTAATTTTTGGGGTTCCTTAAGATGGATTTGACTTTACCATTATATCCAAAAGGTTGAAGTCTATAGGAAATTGATAAGTGGTGAGGTACCCCTACACTCAACCATACGAATACGAGCATTACACGCGCAATCCAGTCGAACTCCGTAGATAGACTAGTTGTATCATCTAGATAGTTAGCCTTAGGTTGCAGTTTGTTGTCTTCCCACCTAGACTAGTATTAGCTTTTTCACGTATGGTTTAGTCCAGAGTGAGTTGTATGATGGGTTTATAATCTAATGCTACTCCTAAAGGAAATGGAAAGTAATATTAACTAATCAAGGAGAGAGAGTGTGAGAGAATCTAAACTAGCCTAAGTGCGATGAGCATCCGTTCCTTGATTATCCGTACACATCTTGGACTTTGTGCATGACTACTACTGGGATTACCAACCATAGATCCTAGGTACACTACTGGGTTACCAAGTAGTCACACTTAAATGCTCGTAATCAAGTCATACTCATTCCACGTTTTTACATGAGTTTAAGGATGAGAGAGATTAACTAAGAAAGCAGTAAACAACAATTAATTAAATGATTAAGCTAAGTGAATGCTGCAATGATGAAGTAATCTCAATCTTTATTGTCGGTCATGTGCGTGTCCAAGTATGTCACACTCGAATAAAGGATGTTGTACAATTACATTCACCACACTGCAGGCATACATGGAGAGGAAAAGGGTTGAAAGAAAGAAATGAAAATACTTAAACTAAGAACTAACTCCCTAATGCCTAACTTATCTATCTACCTCTTATTTATAGATGAGGAGACAGGTTGCGATATTGTGTACGCGATATCGCAATCACCCAAATGACGACTCATCATACCCCCATGACTAAATGAAAACTCGTCCTCGAGTTACAGTGATTACATAGTGGATAGGTATGGGATTATTTGATGGTGAAAATGGGATTATGTTGTAGTGTGTAATGAAAATAAAATAAAGAGAAAACACAAAGAATGTGCTACAACTACAAAATTGTGGAACTCATGTAGTTCCTGGTGGCGGTGGCTCCTCCATTGGTGCTTTCCCTTTGTCTTGTGCTCTAGGTTTTGAGACTTGATGGCGTTGGAGTATGGCCTAGAGCTTCTCCTCTTCAATCTAAGGGTCTTGTACCATCCATGCTAATGTTCCAATGTTTGACAGAGTTGGCACTTCCCACGAACAAGGTAGTTGCGAAAACATCTGATTGGCCTTAACATACCAAGCCGCAAACACCCAATGTTCCTCTTCGTAGGCTCTGGCTTTATCTTTGTATTATTGAAAATCTGCAAGCTTTCAAGCCAAATCCATTGCGATACCTTTTTTTCCTTGTTAGCTGGCTTTCACCGCCTCGAGTTTAGAATTTTTGATCTCCAGTTTTTCCAACAGCTTCTTGCATTCTACAAATTCTGCTTTGTATTTGATGTGGGTTGTTGCTACCTACTTCTTAAGCTCTATCCTCGAGCACCTTGCTGTTAACATGGCAAGGTTGGCACACCTCAGATTTGCCAACTCCATGTATTCGATAAGATCTTGGATCTGCAGGTTTCAACTTTTAACTTCTACTTGGTGGGCAAAGGCATATGTGTCCAATATGGCCTGCCAGTCAGTGTGTTGGGCACTGATAGCGTTGATGTGGGCCTTGGCCATATGGATCGCCTTTTCTAGGATTTTCTTATAAATTCCAACCTAGTCGCAGAAGTGCTCCTTTGACTTTTCATGTTGTTTAGCCTCATTTTTCCACGTGCTTATCTCAATGATTATCTTTTGGCAAATTGTGCATCCCTTCTCCATTGAGAGGGTTCTATTCTCCCTGGCTAAATGACTTATGTCTTGGTTGACCCAGATGAATTGTTCTCGCAATTGATGAAAGTGTTCCTCAAGAACATTCTTTTGCTTTTCCACAGTTGTCAACTGAAGGTTTTCATCAACTAGCTATTTATTTTCTTCTTGTAAGGCATTAAGTGCTTTGAGACGCGCATGAGTTTGCACCTGTGTTGCAGAGGCATCCCAAACAACCTTCTCTTTTTCATCAGCCACCTTTTTATTCTCCATGATTAGCTTGGTTAGTTGCTCAGTTCTAAAATTATCTAGCTGGTTTGTGGGAAAAAATTGCAAAGGGTCCCGCTGTGCTACTTGTAAGGCCACAAGCTACTCTTATAATTTTTGCACTTCTGCTTCAGCATACTCGGCCCTCACTTATGTTAAGACTAGCTTCCCCTTCGTGGAAATGAGTTCTGACTGAATTTCGATAATATCTTGAGGGATGTCAAATAGGGACATCATAACTTTCCCTATTTGTAGCAATCGATCAAGCGCATCCTCATGTTCCGCAGGAGTCATTGAGGTTTTGGCCAAAGTTTGAGCATCTCGTGCTCCTATGAGATTTTCTGGTGGCACAATAGGTACATTGAACGATTCTTTGATGTGGTCTGTGACCACTTTTGTAGCTCCCATGGCATCCTGGTGTTGCATGACCACCACAGTGGCCCCTTCACTAGTTTCTAATTATACTTAAACAGATGCTGCATTTCCTAAGATCTATTGTGACCAACTACTTTCCCCTCCTCCTATGTGAATAAACACTTTTCCCCTTGTGCAATCCAAAGAAATAGTGGACTGAATGGCATTGTTAATGACGCAGAAGAGATTTGTGTCATCATGACTTCCCCAACTGACCATCTCAGTGATGGCTCTGAGATGGCTCATCGATGGTCTGTAGTCTTGTGGTGGTGGTAGTTGATCCTGGCTTGTGCTAGGCCCTGCTTCCTATTGTTGGCTGGGACCTGTGCTTGGAGGTTGGCTGGCTCCTGCAAGTTGAGTTGCAGTTGGTCTAGCTGTCTGTTCTTCTTCTTTTTCTGTTCCCAACGTCTCGCCAATGATTTTCCTTGGAGCTGGCAACTTTAACAATTCAACATATGAAGCAGTTTGGGCTTTTCAAAGGACATCATTGGTGTACTCTTGAATACCAGCATGTCGGTAAAGCTTTCTGATAAGACAAGGGAAAGGCAACGCCATCTTCCCTATCTTCCACTCCTCGAACTGCCTTAGGATCTTTGTTAAATATAGCTGGGGCAGGTTAGCGTTAACCTTTCCCATTAGCACTACACATCCTCTAGCCACATACGTTGATATTCTTTTTAAGCCCTTCATGCGAAAGAGGTGATATGTTCCAATTTTGAAGTAAATCCTCTCTTCCATCGTCAACTCACCAAATGTTTTATCTCTTCCATAAGCCCTTTCCAACCAATGTTGTTACACATCAGGGTATGAATAGGTGGATAACTGAGCAACTTTTGGCCCTGTATTCGAAAGGTTTAATACTTCCAAAATGGCCTACATGGAGAAATCTACTGACACACCACAGATATTGACGGTGGTACCTTGCTCCCTATTGTGCCAGAATTGGTACGTCTCCCCTAGGTACTAGGCACCTCTTTCGAAGAGGGTAGGCCATAAGGGAGACCTTTTGAGGTGATCCCTAATGGCCTCAGGAGTGAACTCTGCAAAAGATTCAAAGTTCAATTCCACAATCACCACAGTGAATGTGGACTTTTCGTGGATGGCCTGAACACAATCTTGGGGCAACATGAGATGTTGTCCCTGTTCAGGCACTGTAGCTTCTCCTTCTACCTGCCCAGACTGTATGGTAGGAGGATCCTCTTAATGAATGCTAAATGATTATTCCTCCTATTCTACATGTTGTCTAGCAGGATCTTATCTTCCACCTCTCCTAGGTCATTTGCTTCCACCTTGAGTAGGACCTTCCTTTTGTCCACGTTTCGGGGCCATCTGCAATCACACGAGGCCAAGCATTAGTAAGGTTGTTTTTGAAGTTAAGTTATACCTTACTTCTTGCCTTAATTAATGATCTTATTTTATCTTTGTGAGATATTACTCAAAAGATTATAATAATGAGTCCATTTTACTTAGGTGGTTTCTAATTTTAATTTCCTGGTTTACCTAAAGGATTAAATGATTTTTTGGCACATTTCATTTTTAATTTGCAACTAATTACCCTTAATAATGTCCTTTTGGCGAT
Organism: Gnetum montanum; assembly: GCA_015680685.1. NCBI lineage: Eukaryota > Viridiplantae > Streptophyta > Gnetopsida > Gnetales > Gnetaceae > Gnetum > Gnetum montanum. The sequence continues at coordinate 1,503,869 of MNCI01024428.1, read as the reverse complement.
GATAAATTCAAAAACATTCAGGCACTATTCAGCAGGTGTCCCTCCCCCACGACTAAGCTGAACACTCCAGGTTCAAGCAGGTTTAGACAAAATTAAAATCGGAGTACTAGTGAGAAAGATATGAATATGAAAGTAAGGGTCACATAATCGTAAATTGTAAAGAAAAAATTTTAAAACTCCCCCACGTGAATGGCAAGAAATGATGCTAAGTGTTGCGGGGGGTTTGCCTATTTATAGGATTAGAGGGACGTGATATTGTGTAGGATACATCGTGTACACGATATCGCGTCAGCCGCAATATTGCGTACACGATATCACAGCCAATGGATGTTTAGGCTCGAGGGAAAATACCAAATTTTAAAGGTTTTTCCTAGAATCAAAAGTTGAAATTAGGACATGTGACATATGTTGAAGGGGTTCTAAGGTAATTAGATGGTTTGGAAGGCACGAATAATTATGATGGTGTGAAAATGATCAATAAAACCTCAAGTGGTAGAGAAAAAGGTTATGTAATGGTACACAAGAACGTTATTATTCAGAGAAATAGTAGTAGGGAAAGAAAATCGTTTGAAAATTATGCTAAGGGTAAGAAATGGTGGGTGTGAGCTATGTCATAAGTGAAAATTTCAAAAGATTACACAAATGGGTCCTCCCTAAAGTAGGTTTTAACCTATAATTCCCTTGTGTAACCACACTTAAAGTGTTCGTGGGTACTAGAAGGGTTAAATGTAATCCACACTAATTCCACAAAACATACACATGTAAATATCACCGGAACGAGGTAAGAATTCTATGTTACACGTGACACGAGCTACAATTACACGAACAGTGGGATGAGATGAACTATAGAAAGGGATTGTAGAGATTGGGACATGAGGTAACTGAATCAAGGCATAGTGAATCCTGCATGTAAAGCATGATTAACATGCCATTAACCCATCATTCCAAGATCAAGAACAAGTCCATTCCTCCAACCAGTGACATCGCATTGTTTCATCCCATGATGAGAAACTATGAGAGTACCATAACAACAAGGCATACCATCACTTGGCATTTTATTCAAGGGAGGAATGATTTTTGCTTTGTGGCACTTTTCTTTTTCATTTTTTTTTCTCTTTTTTTTTTCTTTTTGAATACTAANACCATATTGCATGATAACTCCCACAGATGTCACCAAAGAGAATCCACAAGTCCCCTTGATGTCACACCCTAATCATTCCCTCTTGGTCCATCCTTCTTCATTCTGGGTACAATGAACACAAAATTAATTTTAAGTTTTAAGAATGTCAAGAATATCATTGTACCCACAAACAGAACCTTTTATTTGTAGAGTGGATGAGTGGGTGTAATGGGCTCACTGTCCAAATAATTGCTCACTCAAGACTCAATAACATAGAACACACCTCAACCAACGATCCACATGAGGTTTTTATTTGTAGATGAGATTACTTATAAAAACGTAAAAAGACAAAAAAAAGATAAAAATATAAAGATAAAATAAGAAATTGAGAACTCAAAAAATGAAAAACTAGAAAACAAAAAGTTGTAAAATTAAAGAAAATAAAAAATGATTATTAATCCTGCTTGTTATTGAAATGGGGGATATCCCCCATAACTAATTGGTTAAGGATGGCAAGGATTAATAAATTGAAGATGAGGATCCTTCCATGTTGGAAATATTAGGGCCTGGTCATACTTACCCCATCCTGGTTCACACACTTGATTATAGTAAGCATAGTGGGGCAATTTATATGATGTAGTTCCCGGATAATGAGTTGACCCACTATGATATTTAGGACCATTAGATGCTATGCAAGGATTGGGATGTTTCCTTCCATGATTGTGTTCATTGGGCCGTATTGTTGTTGGAGTGTGATTTGGTGACCCTGTTGAAGTAACATGAGGCGTTGGGTTCGAAGATAAGGGTGCACCACAGGGTTGGACTTGTGCTGAGTTGTAGAATGCAGTGGCCTCAGAATTGTTATCCCTTCCTAGGATCATTTCTAAATAAGGGACACCTTCGATGTTGTTGAGGTCTCTCACTGTTATTGGAAGTAATAACACAAGTAATGTTCATGGGTTATTGCTATGGTGTAGACACCTTAGGAATAGTTGGTGGTGATGTAGAAGGAGGGAAAAAATGAGAATGTTGAAATTGAGAAGTAGTGTAAGGTACACAAGGTGATGGTTGTGTTGAAGGCATGGGCTGATATTATTAAGGAGAATGGTAATATGGTAAGATAAAGTGCGTTGGCCCAGTTGGAGAAACAAGATGTTGAACAAGATAAACGTTTGGATTTGGATGATGCGAAGGGTGTCTCCAGTTTAGGGGTGGTCTCCCCCATGACTGGGGTTTTTGCCACTGTGATCCAACACAGTATCTTTGTACGAACTCTAGATGTAACGTGTTTCCCCAATGCTCATCTAAATGTAACAATATTGGGCATTGGCCCTTGGGGTGATCATACATGCATATATTGCATTCATACATATTATTGGTAGTTCAGCTCTTATTTTCCTTATCCCTACTTTTCGATTGTCTAATGTTTTTTCCTGCTTCTTGGGTTGTCAAAACTCTATCCCCAATAATATCGATAAATTCTCCACACTTTTTATACATCCATTCCAACATCTTATTGATCTTTGCCTCGACTTCTTCTAGTGATTGTTGTATTGGAAAAGATGATTCTTTCTCCTTGTGATAGGTTGATTTCTTNTAATATCTTTCTAAGGCCATGTCCAAGGGTTCATGTTGTGCTTGTTTCCATCCTTGGATTTGTTTCCTCAAGGTTGACACTCTTGTGTAGGTTTGATATTTTTCATTAGAGAGTTCTACCATTGTTGACCAACGTCGTATTGAATTGGTTTTAATGATATATACCATACTTTTGCTTGGCCAATGAGTGTCATAGGAAAGAGCTTAAGTTTTTGCCAACTGTTATCAATGTTGTTCCATGTGAGGTCATCGTAGAAGGCTTGTAAATGTTGATGTGGATCTACGTCATAGCCTCCTGAAAAAGTAGGAAAGCTGTTTAAATCAAGCCTAGGTAGATGGCTCTATTTACAATGCCTACATGAGATTCGAACAACCTCTTGTATTTTTGTTAGCCTTGTAGTGGCTAGTAGGGGTTCATCGTCATCAGGTAAGTTATGCTTTTGTGCGTTCGGATGACGTTGCTTTCATTCATGTTTATAAGAAACCCCCACTTTAGGTTGTGTACTCCAATCTTCATCATCATATAGTTCGTTGGTTCTCCAATGAACTTCCTCACTAAGTGTGGCATTATCGTGATCTTGTAGGAGAGGCATGGTTGTGAAGTTGTGTGTGAAATTACGCGTGACTTTCAATAATTATTTCTTTGTAAAAGATATATCATTAAATTCTTTACACCGACCTTATATGATATAACTAATCTAGATAACTAGCACCATCCCTGGCAATGACACTAATGATGAGTGGTGAGGTACCCCTACACTCAACCATACAAATATGAGCGTTACATATGCAATCTGGTTGAACTCCGCAGACAGACTAGTTGTGGCATCTAGACAGTTAGCCTTAGGTCACAGTTCGTTGTCTTCCCACCTGGACTAGTATTAGCTTTGTCACGTATGGTTTAGTGCAGAGTGAGGTGTATGATGGGTTTCTAATCTAATGCTACTTTTGAAGGCAATGGAAAGGAATATTAACTAATCTAGGAGAGAGAGTGTGAGAGAATCTAAACTAGCCTAAGTGCAATGAGCATCCATTCCTTGATTATCTATACACATCTTGGAATTCATGCACAACTACTACTGGGATTACCAAGCGCAGATCCTAGGTACACTACTGGGTTACCAAGTAGTCACACTTAAATTCTCATAATCAAGTCGTACACATTCTGCGTTTTAACATGAGTTTAAGGGTGTGAGATATTAACTAAGAAAGCAGTAAATAACAATTAATTAAATGATTAAGCTAAGTGAATGTTGCAATGATGAAGTAATCTCGATCTTTATTACCAGTCATGTGCGTATCCAAGTACATGACACTCGAATAAAGGATGTCGTACAATTACATTCACCACAATATGGGCATACACAGAGAGGAAAAGGGTTGAAAGAAAGAAATGAAAATACTTAAACTAAGAATTAACTCCCTAATTCCTAACTGATCTGTCTACCTCTTATTTATAGATGAGGAGACAAGCTGCAATATCGCCTATGCGATATCATAGTTGGGCTGTGATATCACGTACCCAATATCGTGGTCACCCAAATGACGACTCATCAAAAATGACTCTTCATTTATCAAAAAATGCTTCCAAAATAAAAAGTTATGGCTTATGGAGTGTTAAGACATTTGGAGTAAAAAATGAGACTTCCCAAGAGGTCACACATCCTAGTACTATTCCAAAATGAGCATGCTTAATTATAGAATTCTTATTTTACATTTTGTCAATGTGTCAAATTCTATTTTTGAAATTTATTTTTGCATGTTCTTAATTTTAAACTAACAACCTGATGACAAGAATTTTAAATTTTCCATTGCTAATGGAGAATTTTCCTATCATTAAAGTAGGCCATCGGTGCCCATAAGTGCTGAGATGGGCCATTATGAATAACATCATTGATGCCCACAATGGGCCATTATGAACAATGCCATCAGCACCCACAATGTTTGCAATGGACTATTATGAACAATGTTGTTGGCATCCACGATGTCCTTGATAGGTTGTTTATGAACAATGTCATTGGTGCCCATGATGGGCCATTATAGAGGGTGCAACCCTCAAAATAAGGTGGCATGGTAGGAGCAGGCAAGTGGTGGTAGCGTGGGGCAGTGAGTGATGATGGTGGTTGAAAAAAATATTTTTTTTGTTTCTTTTTTTAAAATTTTATTTTATTTTACATTTTTTAATCAAAAATTTTGGGGCATGGGGTCAAACCCATGACCTCCTACTTCTCTCCCTCTTTATTTTTTTATAAATAATAATTTAATAATTTAATATTATTTAATGCATGCAAAACAAGGAAATTTAAACATCAATATCTCCCAAACCATAAGTCTAATCAAGACAAAATTGGTACCATTGGAATCATCTCAATGAGAACTATTCATTGGACATAGTCTTAAGGTTCAAAAAAAAAAGTTGAATTTGCAAGATTTTGAAAGGTCTAAATAGCTTATTCTACAAAAACGACATTACTAGGTTGATGTATGGAAGTCATGATGACTTACAAATGACTATAAGTTACTTAGGATAATGAATTTTAATAAAAAAATATTAATTCATGACATGGTTACTAATTTTTTTGAAATAAATTTAATAGTTACCTTAATCAATTAAAATTTATAGTATTAAGATGGGTACGAGGTACTTGGACTGGTGTATCCTTGTCTTACCAACATCTCTTGTAATTGATGAATCTTGATGAGTAATCCAACATCTAAAACATATAGTGCATCTAGTGATGATCAATGATTTTCCTTGTGTCATGGCTTCAAGGTTCATCATCAATTTTATGTTGTAGTTGGCCCATGATTCTAAATGACCCTTGGGTCATGGTTTGCTCTTATACCAATTGTGAGATCCCATCCCTAGATGTCATGGCAAATGTCAAATATACATTATATTAGACATTATGTGTAAGAAGATAATATACCAAATGTGAAATATATGTAACATTTGACATTATAAGTAAAGAAAATAACATTTGGCATTTAATATATGTATCCATCTCTTAAAGGCAATCTATCACTACCACCATGGTTAGGCCTGTAACTTGGCCAAAAGGGATGGCTAGTCTACTTCCTATCCTCCTTCACCTAGCTCCCATGACTTGCCTATACCAGATCTGCCACTCCATGCCTAGCATGACCTCTAAGCTCGAGTATAAATTCCTTAGGTCAAAACCCAAAAGGTTACCTCAAGAGACACACCTATTATTACAACATGTCCTTTTGGATCTTAATAACAATTTCCCTTTGGGGTCTTTTTATGATAACAATAACACTTGTTATGAAGAGGCACCATCTTCGTTAGGCAAAAGCCTCATTTTGGAATGGAAATGTGAAATTTTTTATATGCCATACTTTAATTATTATAAAAGTTCATACCTAAATAAATATAGCTACAATACAATACAAAAATCTTGTCTAATCAAGTAGCACTGTTACTAGATGTTTCCATACATTACACATTCATGTTGTCTAATCTTCTTTTTATAATATGAAATATCTTTTGTGGATTATGTTGTACTTGTGGTGTTGGAGCTTCTAAAGTAAGGGGATATTATGAATGTCAAGATCTCAATCTTCTCCACCCAAGTTGCCTTGCAACTCTTTATCATGTTTGCAAAGTGAATCTTTACGAATGTTTGCATTATCTCAAGATATATTTTTTAAAGTTAAATCGCACTAGAATAGTAGGTCTCTACTAATGGTAGTCTGTATTCTTTGATTTCATTTTCTTGAAATCTTCTACAATTTCTAGGTAATTTCTTACAAGTTCTACTAGTTTACAACTTCTAACCTTGTTTCTTATGCAAACAACTTAGAAATAAGATTTGCCAAGTGCAGCCCAATTTGATGTCAACAAGAAGATTATGAACCTAAATAGATCTCTAGGTCTTTACTTATGATAGTCTATGTTCTTTGATTTCTATTTCTTTATATTTTTTACAATTTCTAGGTAATGTTTTCCAAGTTCTACTAGTTTGTAACTTTTAAACCAAAATCTTATGTAAACAATTTAAAATTAAGATCTACAGTGTGGCCCAATTTAATATCATAAAAGAGATTCTACAAACATGAGTAATGTGTTCCTCAAAGAGTCTACTGATGATAATCCCCTATTTAGAAGAGGCTTTATCTCCTTCTAGCCATACATGGGTACAATAAGATTCTCAATTCTAGTTTTTCTTTTCTTATTATGAATGATTAATTATAGTTTTACAAATTTGAGTAAATTTATTCATAAATAGAAAGGGTTCTTTTGTGCAAAGAATAATTTTCATAGTATGCAAAAGAGTTGTCATCTTCATGAATAGGATTCATAGTATACAAAAGTGGATGTGCATAAGGAGTTCCACAAATTAACTATAAGACTATAGATATGATTTGGATTTGATCTTTAGGCTCAACAAATAGTTTTTATAGTTAATTTTATTCTTAGTAAGTATGTTCATGCAATTTCATTGTATATCTTTATTTTGTATTTTGTTTCATTTTCTTTTATAATAAAAAGTATTACTTAAATTCTCTTTTTAAGCCTTTTAAAACTTGAAAAGTAGTTTTGGGCTCTCTTTGCAATCTTCCATGAAGAAAATATCTTTGAGCAAAGCTAGAAGGGCATGCTCAATATTGAAGAACAAGATGAGACAGAAAGACAACACACTAAGGATATGATTATAACTAGGAAAAGGATCTGCATGATTTAAGCATGCATTTACATGGGATAATGCTTAGGTAACAAGGACTACAAAGACCAACATGGGAATTCATAAGAGATTATTATTGATGAATGCATAACTTCTTATTTTGTAAGAAAATATTACCTCTACTTCCTCAACATAGATAATAATCTTATTTGTCATACATTAGTGATCAAAAAAATTATTTAAAAACTCACAGCAAGAAGTGCTGCAAGTGTTTGGAAAAAATGTCAATCCATATGTCTAAAGCATAAACTACCTTCACACTATATGGATTTCTATCATTCATCCTAGTCCCATATCATGTGCAATCTCTTTTCTATTAACCACATCAAGAATTTAAAAAGAAGAAAATAGGTGTTGACTTCTCATACATTGCTAACGAATTTCATTAATTATGCAATCTTGATGTGAAATTTTAGCAACTTATGTGCAATGGTACATCTCAAATTGATAACTTTCCTTTTATTATAAAAATATTACAATTCATAGTTCCATTAATTTTTTTTACATGGGTGATTTCAAATAATGATTTTGAACTAGATGCTTTATCTTCTTGATATGTTCTATTGTGAACAAGTGACCAAAGATACACAACTTTGAAACTTATCAATTTAAGCATGACCATGACTCTATGGTATTCATGCAAAAGTAGATGTGAACAAATTCAAAACACAAGAATCAGGGGTGGTGCTATAAAAATTACCAAGCATCACTCTCATTTCTACAACTCCGATTTGGTTCAATGAACTACATTGATCAAAAGTTTGTATTCCTTACAACAAAAACTATGTTAGCCATGAGTTTGCAAAGAATTTCATTAGATTTATCTCAATGTCATTTACATGCACTAAGAGAAAATCTCATATTCCAACCTCAATATGGATCATAGATAGCACTCAAAAAATTTAACTTAGATTGAAGTCTATGATGGTAAGAGAAATGCTACAGTATTAATTATTTTGTTCACATGATAGATATGAGTTGTGGTTGGCTTATTACTTGTGATGCAAGTATGAACCATGTGCATCTTGTAAACAAAACTAATCCTTGTGAGATAAGGTCATCAATATTATCATTTTATTTTATTTTATTTGCATTTTAAAAGATGTTGTGAAAGGCTTTATTCAAGTGGTTGTCAAGAACTCTAGCTAGGATTTAGTAAGGTTGGATGGTTAATTCAAAAGAAACTAGAGGCTAGATGGACTAGGAGAAGTCCATTCCATCTTGGACTATGCTGGGCATTAGTTGGGACTACAATGGCCCAACGTAGTCCTTGATTTCTATCAGCATAGTCATCCAAATTTTATCAAAAATTAATATATTTTACCACATCTAAGGCTATAGGATGTTCAAACTAAGGTTTAAGGAGGTAGGATGGAAGTGCTAGTTATCCCAAGGTTTCCATGAAATAAGGCTTCAATGTAGTCAAGGTTTAAACTCCAAAAATCTCAATGTAGTTGTGATTTTTTATGGCATTCTTAGAAGCATCTAGTAGGGCCCATCCAAAATTAGCAAGTTTTCAAAGAATCTTCTCATAACTCTAGCGTAGTCCCTAGTTTCCAATTTCATCTCTAAGTGAAGTGGAGTTCCAAAAGGAAACCAAAGTTTCCACTTGGTAGTTTAGGTCTAAGATTGATTTAAGTTGGAAAAACTTGGTAAAATCACTCTTGTTACTTACCTCCTTGCTACTATGCCTTGGTGAATAGCTCTACTGCCATTGATGTTGTCCACTTCAGCAGAGTGATAATTTCTTATGGTATTATTGCCAGCATAGTCATCAAGACTACCAAATATTAAGGATTTTCTACACCTTTCTACACCTTTTTTTGGCACCATGGTTAAGAATATGGCTCCCACTAGGAACCAAACATTGGAAGATGTAGATGCCACTATCCAAAGTTTAGCACAACTACCTTGACCAAGCATTGGGGAAGGCTCCACCACCATTTTTCCTAGGTACACCATTCTTACTAGTTTTTCCAAACTTGTCTATGTATTCGATTTTCTAGGTACCACTTTTTACATCTAGGCTTGAATATTTTTTATATTAAGATTCTATAAAAATTTCACCATAGATTTGGGCTTTGGGTTTTGGTTTTGTTGGAGTTTAGATGCTTTTCCCATGATTTTCATGGGTTTTTGGCTTTCTTTGCCTAAAAAAGCAATGCCAATTTTGGATTTTTCTTTAAAAAAACCATTAGGTTTTTGAATTATCTAATGTTATAGGGCTATTTTATATAATTATTTTATCCATAAGAGTTTTTAACCACTTAAGGTTTCCTTACAAATAATTTTCTATGACTATTTCCATTAGGTTGTGTCAAGTGGGTTTTCTACCCTTAGGCCATTTTTCATCTAAGATGTGTAATCTTTTCTACAATGAGAGGTTAAGAAATTTTAAAATTAATAGTTATGGGTTTGTATTTTACAATTTAAGGATTCCAATGAATTTTGAATCATCAAATGTGGATAAATGATTTGGCTGTTATGACCATTTTTGCCAACTTGCATGAAAATGGGTTTTGGCATGACGACCACAGTTAGTCTACTTTGGAAATTTGTTATAAAAATCTGGTTAATGATTTTTCCATTTTTTTCATGGAGTTGTAGTTATTTTATGATTCCAATGGCTATTGAATTGTCAAATTTAATTAAGCGGTTAATTTGTTATGGTCGTTTCCATTTGGTAACACAAAACTGTGGTTATAAGGTTGTTATGCATTTACGCTTGTGAAGATGGGCAATGTTGAGATTGTAAAAAGTTTTTTTCTTCAATGTTCCATGGTCTTGGGGATAGTTTGGGATGTTGAAAAGGGTTGGAATCTGTTTGTTTTAAAATAAAATTTTTAAATATTTTTTGTAAGTATTTTCCTATGATCGTTTTGGTGTAAATCATGAAGTTTGGTGAATCTTGGTTATAGACTTAGGTTGTATTGTGAATTTTTTCTAAGTGTGGATTTCAATGTCAAAGTTGTAAATTTAGTACTATACTATTAATTTTAAGTTTTTTAGTCCTAAACTATCAATTCCACATTTTCAATTGTGATTAATCATTGTTGTAATTTTAGTGTTAAACTACCATTTGATGTGAATT